>JAZHYW010056670.1:0-44116 GCA_037355805.1 Ixodes ricinus
GCCACCTCTCGAGCGTGCAAGCAGGCGCAGTGGCATCGGCGTTCCGAAGGTCGGTCATAGAGTGCCTTCATACACACGCGTGCTTTTGCTTGAGTGGTGACATCTCAGCCATTTTCCCGCCCAATCGTTTTTTTATGCATTTTGAAGTGCGCGCAATCCGGTGTCACCCAGCTCGAGCGCGTAGCTTTGGCTAATGCAGAGACGCCATTTTACCACCCAAGTCACGGACCGAGTGCGCGAGAGCGTCACGCACTGGCACATCTCAGTGCAACAGTGGATGTCTTCACCCTGAGACAGACAGACATGTAGGCACCCTAGTCGGTCACTACGCGTGTACCCAATGCGCACACTCGTGTCGCGGATTTGTAAACAACACAATTCGACCACCACGCGCTCTGCTAAAAAGGTAGTTAGCTCAAATTTCCTCGCGTTCTACTTCAGTTGCGCGAGCCTTCAGCGCGAGCTCTTGGCTTCCGCAGTGCTTTGGTTGCGCGTGCCTAGGCGTGAACACTTGCGTTAGCAATGGCAGAAAGCTCCCGCTGCAGGCGGAGCTTCGTATACTTCATCTCCAGCTTAGCACGGACTAACTGCGAAGGCTGTGCAAGCGCGAGCGGCTAGCTTCGACTGCCTTGACTGGAGCACTCGCTGCACGAGCGCTCGTGCAGCCACCAGGGCTTCATCTGTAGCAACTAGCTCGGGCTTTGGCACGCGCGGCTAACAATAGTCCATGCTAAGGTGAGACGAAGTATAGTCTCAGCTTAAGGGTGAACTGAATTAGTACTCCCTTGCCGCGTGAAGAAAACAGAGTCACCACATGACCAGATGAACCACCGGATTAACAAAATAACGTGTCTAAACTTGGCTGTGGCACTCACTCAAGGCAACCATGCAGAATGCGAGAAGAGGAATACGGGATCTTATTCGCGACTCCAGCAAAACGAACGGCACCCAGCGGGAAAACACTGAACTGGCCGGAACAGGTCCCTTCGCGATTTCTGCTCGTCTCTTCTGGCTTCCGTGTTTACATGTTGTAGGTGGTTTGCGCGACAGAGCAGTTCTACCGGTGACCGTCTCGTAACCGTAGTATCGCCTTGTGACCTAGGTTGCTCTGCACGCGACCTATGGAACCGCGTGAACCAGACATTCTGCGTTTATCAACGTTCATCAGCAGCGTGGAAGGACAGTGGGCAGTCCTTTCATCGTTTCCTCGAAAAAAGTCGAGCCTCTGGAAGTTCGCTTACCCCAACACATTGCCTCAGGTTCGAAACGTGGAAGATAAAAGGCGGGGGAACCAATTTCGAGTCCAATGCTTACTTGCTGGTGCCCCAGCGTTGTGCGTTGAGCTGGCACATGGCACGGCACGACCTGGATTCGACCGCCATATTTGCCCGGTAGTTGCGCCCCCTATAGGTCGCTGGAGTCGCGAATAGCCTTAGAGGCATGATTCCCCTGCACGAGATGCTGCGCAGGACCAGCGCCTTGTCAAGGCTCACGTCGGGCCCGTGGGCTTCGCTGCGCTCCAGGTTTAGGTAAAATTAGCTTTGTCCGGCTCTTCACCAGCCCACCTGCAATCTCAGCGTGATAAGTCACTTTCGGATAGACTGAGTGGTGAACGCGTGAAACAGCTTTCGCTACCCGCGGTCAGTCACGTGCGAGTCTACATCTCGTGTACTCTTGAACGCGCATCACCCGATCACGCCCACCATGCGACAGGTTTCGGCCCGATGCTATTGCCCCCCTAACGACGTTGTTGCACGCGGAAGAACAGTGTTCTCTTCCAGTCTGTCGGGCGAGCTCGCCTGGGAAAACTACAATTCGTAGGCCTGCTTTGCTCGTCGTCCATTGTTCCAAGCCTCGCCATAACCCAGTCGCGCCTTGTTACAGCAGATAAATATCTGGGCTACAACCGCAGCCTCGCGGGAGGCGAAAAAAATAAATAAAATAAAAATGCGGTGAACTGAGTTTCGCTTTCTCCAAAAGTCTTTATGCGGACACGAAATTGTGAGTAAAATCGAAACAGGATGAATAACGAAAAAAGAAATCGGCAAAATCGGCTAATTATTGCTGCACTAAAAAAAAAAGAAAACGCAACGCCAGTATGGTATTTGCATTCACATAAAACCCAAAGTTAAAGAGAAAAAAAAAGTCCGGCTTTTCGCGGGAACGATATTAGTTTTCCCCCTTCGAGCATTGAATTAAGAGATATGTAGGTGCACCTTATACTCTGTTTCATACTTAGCGTGCAACGCTGTCAAAGCTACTGGCCCGAGCATGGTGCTTGATCTCGTTGACCATTTGCACGCGTTCTCGAGCAAACAAAACCCTATAGATGAAGCATTCTTCACGCGGAGCGCGTGAAGAATGCGCGAAACTTCATTTTCTTCTTGATGTGACGACGAGTATGCTGTATTCATCGGACAGCAGAAATCCTCCCGCAAATCTCCACAGGTCGGGTCATTGACATACGTCCAGCTCCTCGTAGGCTTTCAGCTGAGCCAGGCAAGAAACTGCAGGGGATCTCGGTGCACAGAGAGTGTTTCCCTTCTTTGGGAAGGAGGCCCCATCCAGCTCGTTGCAAGGAGGGTGAGGAACTGCGGAAGATAACAGAAAAAGCAGCAGACTCCAAAGCGTCTACCGGGGATTCCTTGTCTGCGACCACCTTGGTAAAACAAGGGGTGGTCAGGACTATCGAAAATGACGGCAGCGGTGCGTCGCGCTTCAATCTCTTACGACTGATTTCGGGGATCAGTAATACTTAAAGGGCAACTCCAGTCAATATTTTCGAATTTGGCATTACGACTGTTTTCAGCTCAGTCAGTTTCCTAAATTACAAAGCATCTATTTTTTCTTCTCGATTGTGTAATTAGTCTAATAAACGTCAAGGCTCAAAGTTTGGTTTCGGGCGTCTACGGAAAAACCGAAACTATCTGCTAGAAAGATGGCAACACTGATCATCAGCTGTACGACCGCGACATGACGTCACGGTGGTGCTGCGGTGGGCGGACGGATGGATGGATGTTAATGGCTATACCCCTTTGTAACGGGAGACAGCTTGCGCCACCTAGCCTAAAGGCCCGTTAACACTCTTGCGACCGAGTACGACCGAGAAAGACCAGACCGGTTTTTAGCCTCTTGCGATCTCTTAGTACCGGATGCGCTGCAGCGCAGCTGGTCCCAAGAGATCGCAAGATGCTTAAAGACCGGTGCATCCGGTCCTAAGAGATCGCAAGAGGCATAAAGCCGGTCTGCTCTCTCTCGGTCGTACTCGGTCGCAAGAGTGTGAACGGGCCTTAAAGGGGCCCTGCAATCATATTTAAGCGTCTACCTTTTTTGCGGTTTCTCCACGTCTCTTGGGGTTCGGGTAAGCCAGCGGGCACGGAGGAGTAACTAAATATTAGTGCGTCACATTTTAACCGGACGACGCGGAAACCCCTCCACCTACGAGGGCGACCCGCGTTGCCGAAAGCGCGCGACATGTGACGTCTTAGGTCCTGGCCTTACTACTGGTCAAAGCCGCTAGAAGCTTTTTTTTTTTTTTTTTAGTCGAGATACAAAATATAAGTGTCACGAACCGTTTCAATTATGTATGAAAGTAGTTTTTGTTCAGTATTTTAGATCAGAAAAGAAACAAATGCAGTTTATAAAGTACGGAAACAAGAAATGACCCGTCGGCAAAAACCAAGCTCTGCAGAAAAGAACTTAAGACAATGCGCTCGCTCCTCCCCAACAGTTCAATGTTTTTACCAACAGTACACCTAGAGCGTAGCTTATTTAGTGGCACCAACTACAGCGTTCCTTGCAGCATAAGGAACTGTTCGTGGATCGTACGCTGAGGATTTCGGGCCCTGAGGGCGCGTGCCCAATCCTCGCTCACAGTGACGGCACGAGCTCCCGTTAGCAACGCGAACTCTTGCGTACGATCTACGAGACGTTACTTTGAACTAACGCTATAATGGCGAGGCACCACAAACACCTTGCAGTTCGTGAGCCCATTCAGATGGACAACCAGACGGCCAATCAATCCCGAGTCCACCAAAAGCGCGCGAGATGAGAACGATGTATGCCGGGCCGATTGAGGTTCACCGCGCCACCGGCCTGGCGGCGCGACGGTGGCCTGTTTTCACTCGGCAGAGCCGGCCGCCCGACCACGAACGCACGTGCCAGTAGGGCGTGGGCCGCCGCCGACCGCCATGAAAAAAGAAAGCGTGCCGCCGCGACCGCTTTGTTTTCTCTCGCCTCTGGACGCCGCCAAAGAACACAATGCGAGCCAGGCACCCAATTACCCTTGACGGCCGAGCGGCGGCCCCAAAACACGCTCCCGAAAAGGAGGACTAATTAGACGCCGCGGTCACCCAGGGCAACTCTCCGAGGAATGCATCACTGTAGCATCGAGAGCGATGCGTTGCATTCCTCGTTGCACCGACCATTAATACTAACTATACTACGCGACCAAAAAAAAAAAAAAAAGTCAAACGCGAAACCAAACGTGATTAACTATTGACGGCAATCAGTATTAGAGGCTGACCAATTGAGATAATATGAAAAAATGTAATGGTTTTCTTATATATTAAATGATTTATTTTCACGCTTTTAAACACGATTTCAAAAATGAGCGCAAAAAGAGCCTGGAAGTCCTGCCCACAATGACGCTTAGAAGAGTGACGTTTCCAGTCACGTCGTCACTTGCACCGTCGGCGCAATCACCACGGACACGCTGCCGAGAGTTTGACGACATCATTGAAACGAGTCCGCGACTACGTCACTCTTCCAAGCGTCATTTTGGGCAGGGCTTGCTGCGCTCTTTTTGAGCTCAATTTTTTAAATCGGGCGGACAAATATAAAGGTTTATCAATTAATATATATATATATATATAAAAATGTGACATTTGTTTTGCATATTCTTTCAACTTGTCTGGCCTCTAATAGTAAATACTATAGTCCGTTGCATACCTAAGAACGAAGGGCGAGGGTAAGACGGGCCGGGGAGGAGGAAGCAGACGGAACGCTGGAGAAGAGAGGAGATTTACCTCTTTCTCTCTTTGGCGTTCCGTCTGCTTCCTCCTTCCCCGGCCCGTCTTACCCTCGCCCTTCGTTCTTAGGTTGCAACGGACTATACACCAACTCATGTTTACAAACAAACCGGAGCGCCCGGAGCGCCCCTAGCGGACGCCACCGGCGCCGCGCATGCGCGATGGGGGTGTGGGCAACAAGCTCGCCGTCGCCCATAAACAAAACCATTGAAATGCGATGTTATCGGCGTCGGTGTGAGTCCCCCTGCCCTTTATCGCTTCCGAATTGTTGATTTTACGTCTTCCTGACAATGTCTGACTACATGAGCGGCGTCAGCGAAATCAACGAAGCTCGTTACACCGCAAAACTTCGCGTGAATAATCTGACATGCGGCGATTCATTCCGCGTGGACGCCGCAGAATGTACGCTAAAGCCTGATTCACATGATGAGATTTCGCTCGCAATTTTCAGTCGCGGCGTCGCTCGGGCTGCAAAAGCGTGAACCGCAGCTGAGATGGTCGACGTCGATACTGAAAATCGCAAGCAGAATCGGACGAAGTGAATCAGGCATAACAAGTCGGTGATGGCCGCTGGTAACAATAATCAACATCTCCTTGTATCTACTGTTTACGTCGAGCCTGCTTACCAACCTTCAAACTTCAGTCTTTTGAGGCCTGCACTTACTTCTTAACGCAAGTACCGGGCGAAAATTTGGTCTACGGGCCGGTGTCGTCTAAAAGAGCAGACGACAAGCAGAAGCGTTTGAAAGAGCAGACGACAGTTCGAACGATCAGACGGCCGTTCGAACTTCAAGACGCACTGAACGTAGTCCGCAGGTGGGCCGTACAACTTGAGGGTTTTCCGGCGTTCATGTTGGAACAAAACAAATAAATCTGATGACCACAAGTATCCGTGAATTCAACCCAAAGTGCTTCCCGCCCAAGCAATTGTGGTCCGGCGGCGGCTGGTTTACCACATATCCATGTTGTCGGACGAACCGAGAACATGAAAACTGGTCTTCAAACCTTTCTCGGCTCTTTTGGCACAGCTCCAGTCGCGGCGGTTTGACGAAAAGGCATGTTTTCGTCAGGTTCCTTTCAAAACAACGCAGGAATACACGCCTCACATGGGGCCTTCCGCCCACAGCCCCAGACCGGAAGTGCGACCGACGCGCCACCACCGCGCCGTGACGTAACAGAGATGAGTTCGTGTATAGAGCCCTGCATATCCGCGGATATGCAGTCAACTGGCGGATGCGGATAAAAATGTATCAGATTTGGCGGATTGCGGATCGGGGGCGGATGCCAGGGGCTGGGGATGCGGATCGGATGCGGATGCCCGCGGGTACGGATCTACATTTTTGCCGAGGCGGCACATGAACGTGTGCGACCTCAGAATGTAGAGTGAAGTAAGCGAGTGAGACTATGAAGGTGCATCATCGAATGTTTTTGCGGGAGCAAATTACTTTCTTAGAAAAATGGCGCCAATCGGGGAGAAATTTGTTTTTTATGCCAAGAAAGACCTGATTCTATCAAAAATCGCTTTAGGACGTTCCACCTCGGCAAAAATGCAGTGCCTAAAAAAGCAAGGAATGCAGGGGCATCAATCGTCCCGGGAAAGCCTGTTCTAGTTTAGCAGAGAAAGAGCGGAAAACATCTTTTGGGCAAAGAAAACCCAAAACATACAAGCCAAGAAAGAAGAAAAACATCCTGTCACAAGAAATAGGCACGAGTTTCCGTACCTCACTCTTGTAGGGCAGTTCGTGCATGCTATCCCAGCATCACTTGGATCAGCAGAGAGAGACTTCTCATCAGCGGGCCTTGTACTTCAAGAGAGGAGAACCAGTCTAAATCCGTCCTTTGTTGACGATATTCTGTTTCCACACAGCGACCTCAACAAGTGAAACGTGCACGTGTCTGCGTTATTTTTTTTATCTCGGCAAATGGCAAGCTGCAACAGCTGTATGTGGTTCGGAGCACGCAGTTGGGGGTTCGTGTTTAAAACTGGAACCGATATGTTGCTAATATTGAATGTTGTGATGTAGTGATATATATAAACAAGCAAATAAAAATATCCATATCAAACTACGGGTCGAGTCGCCAAGATCACAATTGTTTCAGTTCATTGTCTTCGACTATCTCTCGGACATTTCTCCATTCCTTGCACTCGGAGGTTGAAATAGCCGCTAATAAAAATCTCCCATGCCTTCTATAGATTCGTGTAAAATTGAAGATACAATAAACAAAAGGAGCGCTGTTCCATCGTTCTCTCGAAAGCGTTCCAGTTCCGATGCAAAATGGAACGGTAGCGTTCGTCCGTTCCTCCTAAAATGAACGTGTTCCAGGAATGTATGGTTCCTTCGAACGCGTTCCGTACAACACTCTCTCAGATATCGCGACCTGCTTCGCGTTTGTATGTCACCATGACGGAAGCCCATCATGAGTCAAGTTGAAAAAAATAATCAATGCCGTATATGATCAACTCGAAAAAAAAAAGAAAAAAATAAAAAAAATCAGCAGAACCCATCCTTTGGGAATGATTATCTACGTTAATGCGAATAGCATCAAACGGTGCGGAGTTATGCGCGTTCGTCAGGTGGCCGGCACACTCTAGATACGCCAGCCCACTCTTGAGGCGATTCTAAATTTGTTGACACTTTCACAGCCCTGCGCACGATCTCCGCAGCCCAGCACGTGCGTTTGTGTCACTTAGGAAGGCGAGCAAAGCACGCGCCATACGCACAAACACTCAAAATGGTACCGACCAGACTTTCTGGCGTCTCAGCTAGTCTCAACCAACGGTACTCTAAACGGTTGTTTATATCTTTACCATAGGACGCGCTTACAGCGCTGTCACAGCTACCGGTGCGCGCGCGTTCCATGCACGAGGGCTCATTCCGCTCTCGTGAGGCTGAGCACGGCCGCTACATCACCCTCTCCCGAGCGCGGAGAGGGTGAGCTAGCGGCCGTGCTCAGCCTCACGAGAGCGGAATGAGCCCTCGTGCATGGAACGCGCGCACCGGTAGCTGTGACAGCGCTGTAAAGCGCGTCCTATGGTAAAGATATAAACAACCGTTTAGAGTGCGTTGAATGACTGCCTTCATAGCTCTGTGGTTAGCGCGTCTGCCTGCTGATCAAAGGGTCAACGGTTCGAATCCCAGCCGGCGCCGGTCTTTTTTATTTATTTATCGACCCGCGGCGTAAGAGGTTAGATAGCCAGATAGATAGATAGATAGATACATAGACGAAAAGTGCGTGAAGTATCCAAAGAATGCTATTCGCATTAAAACCCTTAATCACTAAAGCAATACACAAAAGCGAGAAACTTCATCTCTGCGAAAAGTAACGAAATCATTGCTTTGATTCATGAAAATTTCACTCGTTGCCAGGTTTTCGAGCTAGTTAATTCTTGCTTCACCAGGACGAAATCGGCGACGGCGTTGGCAAAAAGCGAGGGAAGGTGCCAGAGAAGAAACCATTCAGTATTCTGCATCCTTCCTACGATTTCCGACCCTTCCCACAGGCAGAACTATGCCGCGACCGGATAGCCCAGAAACCAAACGCCAAACTGCTGACCGAATTTGCAGTGCCAATTTTGTGGCGCGCACTTATTCGTCAAAGCAGCGAACACTGATCGATATCTTTTTCATTTTCTTTTCGACAAATGCCGAAGTATCCAAGTCACTACAAGGAACGACGTGATGCGATACTACGTGCCCGCAGCTAGGCGCTCGTTAAGCGACCGGCTCCCCGGCACGCAGGCAATCGACGATCGGGAGCCTGAAGGCCCGGCGAGCAAGGCGCACTCATCGGCGGGGTGCATGCGCGGCCGCGATCGTCGAGAGCCTCGACGATCGAGAACGGCGCGCAATCACAATCAGCATCAAGGACGGCCCGAGACGAGCACAAAGCCGCGATGAGGGGACGATAGGCGACCCTCTCGCCATCTTCGCCCATTGGGCTCACGCGTTTCGAAGAAGCACGGCGGATGACAGTTCGGTGTATACCGACCGAGTCGCGCGGACTCGAGCTCTATACCACAAGGGCCTTGTTCCCGAAATTTACTCGATATCATTCCGGAGTAAAGGTTTTGCACCTCGACGCCCGAAAACCTACTCGCGTCCAGCACCGCCCTATCTGTGTCATCGCGCGACATGACCCGCGGGAGCACCTCGGGTCTACACTCTAAAAAAAAAAAAAAAAAAAAAAAAAAAAACCGTGCGTCTACTTTTTGCAAAACACTCGGAGAGCCAATCACCGCAACTTACGGAGACAGCTCAGTGAATGACGATACCGAAACATTTGTTCAGACCAAAAAACGCAGTCTGAGTTGTGACATTAAGCAATGCAAAATGTCACGCTTGCATTGCTTAATGTCACAACTCAGACTGCGTTTTTTAGTCTAAACATATGTTTCGGAACCGTCATTCGCTGAGCTGCCTCCGTGAGTTGCGGTGATTGGTTCTCCGGGTGTTTTGCGGGAAAGTGGATGCACGGTCTTTTTTTTCGAGTGTATCTCGTGCAAGATTTGGGAAACGGCCAAGGATTACGGCTCTCAATTCAATTTCCCAACTTTCTCCAGGATCTTCTCCGATCATCGTACCAAACTTTCCGGCTCAGCTGGAGGGAATCAGAGGGGTCTATAGACCTTTTTCGCATAACCTCAAACCAGCCAGTAACTGACGTACCCTCGACCTGGTGCATTTTTGGATTGCCCGCTGACACAGGGTATGCAACCGCCGAGGGTATGGGCGAAAAGGCTTAAAAACGGACGTCGTGCATGAGTTAGTTCCGAGTGCTCCTTTTTACCGTGCTGCAATTTCCGAAAATCTACGGTTGTGTGGCTTCCACTGCGTGGTCGTCGGATGGATAAATAATTTTAAAAAGCATAAGAACAATAGCAGAAAGTGTGCCATGAGCACAAGAAGCTGCAGCGTGAGTGTGGCTGCAATATTATCGAGCTTCGCATTTTCCCCGAGAATCCTTATTTATGAAGTCAGTCGATTGCGAGCTTGAATCGCGAGAGATTCCTATCTGACTCAACGTCACATTTAAGCTCACGACCACTTCGTCTAGGACAAGAGGACCAATTTTAATTCCCGGTGCAGGTGGTCGAATTAGGTTATCACTGCCAGCCCCATGGTATGTGAAAGGTATGAAAAAGTCTACATGCCATCACTCAAGATGGAGCTATCTAATGCCGAGAGCTTACCTGCATAGACTACATTAAACTGCTCATATATACTTCGTTGTGGAAACTCAATCAAAACACCGCACCGTCTTCGTCCTCGTTCTCTCGAGGAGGCAAGGTGATGGCCTGTGAGTAGCCAGCTGGATTCAACCGGACAAACTCCAACCAAGTTATTGCAGCCCACCATAGCCAAGTCCAGCCAAGTTCCCCCATACCCACACCGTTGCCTACCCAGATAGCTGTGCTGCCAGAACTAGCCAGTATTTCTTTTTCTAAACCGCTAGACGGCGTCATCGGCGCCGCAATTCTCAAGATGGCGGCGCCGTGAAAGAAAAGGTCTATACAGTCGGCGACAGGTTAAGAGCCCAGATAGATGGATGCGCCTCCAGCACGTGCTCGTTGCCCACAGCCGGGCTCTGGCTGCGCGTGTGACCAAATGTTATCAAAGGGAGAGAGCTCACGCTCGAGGTGGAGCCATGTACTGGCTTCTTAACATGTCGCCGATTTTACATAGAGCTATCGAAAGAGCTCCGCAGCGTGCGGAAGCGTTGCGGAAAGCTCACCCCCAGCTAAGACCACCTCTACTTCGTTTCACCCTGCGTCCGAGTGGAGCCAAAGGCTACAAGACACCACACATAGTACAAACGCGGAGACTGCAAGTCCAGGGTAATGGCGCATGCTATGCCTTTGATTGGTTCGGACGTTGATAACATACGACTTGGAAGAGGGTCGTGACGTTGCGTTTTTGGTGCCACTCGATTGGCCTCATCGGCTCGTAGGGTCGTCTGCACTTTATAGTATCGCGTGTTTCAACGAAGACTCGAAACTTCCCATATCAATAAAGTAACCGAGAAAAAAAAATCGGGAACAAACTGCCAGCTACGGCGGACTTCAGAGATATCAAAAACCATACTACTTATACTTCGTTTCACCTTCCGTCCAGACGCAGCCGATGCTACGATATTATATGACGAATCAGACAGCGTCAAAAGCGCACCATCATGGTGTTCGTAATGTTTCTGTCTGTGTTTTTTATCGCTGAACCAATCATAAACAGAACAAGCCTAGTGATTTGCACTTTTGACGCTGCTTGATTGGTCCCGTTCCCTCGTAGCATCCGCTGCGTCTGGACGGAAGGTGAAACGAAGTATAGTACTACAGCACAAGGCTGGCGATGCGAAAACGCAGGTATCCCCGCGTTTCCTCATGCGTGCTGCATGAGTGGCAACTTCAGCGCACCACTACACTTCCCACGTGTTTCAAGTTTTCCTAAAATTGACCGATTTAGGGGTTTTCGGAGACGCTCAGAAGTTTCCAATGTGAACGATATGTTCGTTTTCACCAATCAAAAAGCTCATTAGTAACATTCAGTTCATTGTTTAGCTAACTAGCATGCTCTTCGCAATCTCCGACGTCCGTGGCTGGCAACTTGCATTAAAAGAAAATGTTTTTTTTTTTTTTTTTTTTTTACTGACGCTGGTAGGAATTCTTGAAAGTTCTTGTCGAAAAGATCGAACAATAAGGGGCGTTTTGTCCTCCTTGCTATTCACAAACCTCGGCGTTTACCCAATACGAAACCTGTGAACTGGGTTCTTTTTTCTTCTTCTTTTTCGTGTTTCCTCTACCGAGCGGCACACATTAGACACGAGTTCCGCGTCAGTGTTCGGCTACGACAGCCGAGCGCTGCGTCAATGACCAGTCAATAATACCCCATTCACATAATCGTAAAGGTACCTGTAGCTAAGGGACCTTTGTGGCCAACGGCGAATCAGTTCGCGATCTTCCGCACGTGGCATGTGCCCGCGACGCCAGAGCCCGGGTTGATTCGCTAATTGAAAATGGACCTATGCGTTAAAGGTAGCTCAATGCTCGCCGTGTGATGTCACTCGTGATGGCGTTATCCCCATGGGTTCAGTTCTCAAATTAGCCGCTAGGGGCGCAACTGTTGGATCGCCCCTCCAATAGACAGAAAAGCTGAATTTCCAAGTCACCTAGCGAGGGCCAACGCGGGTCACATAGTGGACACGGGTGCTGCGACAGCGTTCGAGTGGGACTCGAGTTCGGACGCATTGAACACGGATCCCAGCTAACACCCGTGTCGACTGCCTCGCGCTGGCCCTCTGTCGGTGACGTAGAAAATTCAGCCCTACTGCTTTCTATGTGTTCCTTGCCCGAGCACGCGCTCAGCAGCAACCGACTCAAATATGGCGGCCAGTGACCTCCACTTGCATTCGTCGCGGGCCTCATCTTCCTAGCTGTCAACTCAACACCGATCATTTAAAATCATTGTCGCGACCTGCTCCCCCGAGACGCCCGCCATGTTTTCAAATACACAACCGCGAAATTTACTTGTTACCCACACTATATTATTTGCTTAGCTTCCTATCGGAGAGTATTCCTTCTTACTGTGAATTTCTTTTTTCGATATTGCACTGCAGTCGGAAAAGAGCGATGAGGAATTAGTGAATGACCGCGCTGCTCTTTTTTTTTTTGTGCGTGTGTGTGGGTAACATGGATAGTTTCCCCATTTTGATTACTGAAATAACGCTTCGTAGCTGGCAACCTGGCATGAATAAAAAAGTGGACCACTTTCTTGTCCTCTCCTCCTCTACTTCCATCAGCCCATATATAGTGTTTGAATGTAAGACATACGTGCCAATAAATAAAATAAGAATTATTTAAAGCTTATTGTTCTTGCATTATATATTTTTAATTTCGACAAACCGACAAATTGATCTATTAGAGGCCAACCCATTCATCGGTTAAACAAAATGGACGTTGCGAATCGTTTCTCGTTTATAAATACCCCCGCATAAAAAAAAAAGGGTTTTTTTTTTTTTTTTTGAGCACGCGTACGAAAGAAGGCGTGCAACACAGAGCAACTTTTTCCGTTGTCGTCGGTCTTCCCGACTCTCGCTGAGGGAGACGCTGGCGCACCGATTTGTGAATCGGCCCACGACTCACGTCAGAGGCATTCCACGTCGGCAGCGGAAGGAGTCCAGCCGCAAGTGCAGTCCCAAGCGAGAGACTGGCGCTGGCTGACTCATCCAACATCCGTTCTTCGCCGGAGCACCGAGGTCTCTCGGAGAAACAGGATTTGATCGGTTCAAAGGCAGTTCGGGTCGATACGCGGAACGTTGCCGTCATCGCGTTCGATACAATTCCAAGGGCGTTTATGAACCTGCGTGCATCTTAGCGACCCGCGCTGGATGTCCGACGGGAAGGCTTTCTGTACTAAATAGACCCTTTCCGAAATTAGTGAAATTGTGCATAGATTATGCGCAGCCGACATTAGTTGGTGGTCTCATCGCTCCCGCATTGAAGCCCGTCACTAAATGGCGCCGAGCACTGACGCTGCACTTGTGTGGAATGGGCTTCGATTCGAGTACACTCCGAACGCTGACAAAGCGCTCGTGGCCGATGCGCGCTCACAGCACATGACCAACTAATGGCGGCCGCACATAGGGAGTTTTAGAATAGCGTACGTAAAGGATAGCGTTGTCGCCACTCAGCGTGCACAGAACACTAGCTGCGGTTTGCGGTTCGCGTACCCTATTTTCAGGAAATTGCGTGCGTACGCAAAGAGTCTGTGCGCACCTCCAAGGAGGATTCGTGATGAGAAGTTGGCTAAAGCCGCTAAAGCGAAGACGAGCACGGTTAAAAAATGGCGGCTCCCAGGAGCACCACGGCTGCGGGCGCGTTGGCGGTCGTCGTGAGCGCGACGTCGGCGCCATCCTCGCGACTGCGATTTGTAACACGGGACGACATGGCACCCGATTTGGAAGACCCAGTAAGGTGGGCAACGATCGCCGGCAACTTGATGCTTGCGACAAGCGAACATTTTTCGGCGAAGGTCAGCACACGAGACCTCTCTGCCGAGGCGACGCGAGCGGACACGACCGGTCGACCGCTCCCGTCGCATTCTCATATTTGAACAAATATAAAATGTTACTCTGGATATCTATCTATCTCTATATATCTGTCTATCTATATCTATATACTATATATATATATATATAAACTTGCTAAATTTTTTTTTTTTTTTTAGTTACAGCATTTTGTGTTTGAAATAAAAATGGTGATTATCTTGGGGGTTGTTGCAAGCGCGAGATGCTTGTGCTTAGGCGTCGCGGCGGAACGACGATATACTAGAATTCTCTTGCGTAGTGCGGGCGTTAACGCAAACGTTAAATTTAGCACTCGTGCGCTAAAATTGGGTACGTTATTCCAAAACTCTCTAACCTATGCATCATTTCGAAATTTTGAAAAGGGTATCCTTTTCAAAATTTCGAAATAATCCCTCTTGTTTGCGTGCATCTGCCGGAAACAGCCGGGGAAAGACTCGACACAAAAGCGCCATCCATTTTCGGGGCTAGTTGCTTCGGCAGGTGAGTTGTTACACACTCCTTAGCGGGTTCCGACTTCCATGGCCACCGTCCAACGCGAGATGAAGTACACGTATTTGTCAGGTATTACCAAATTGCTGCCTTGCCCGAGTTCCTTCATCTTTTTAGGATGGTTATTAAAAATGAATCGAGTTTATAGATGACCCGAATCGGCGTTGCGATCAAGGTGGCAACTAAAAGAAGCACGCTCAATAAACTCAAGCTTCGCCGAAGTATTGAACGCATTTGGATACGAGACTCTTCCCAGCCCTAAAACTGGACTCCGCGCTGGACATTTCAGCGTGGTGAATTTTAGGTCGCTAGTTATGCTGTGAAGCCAGGTGAACGTCCTGGTATCTCGCAGTCGAATGACAACGTAAGACAACACCACGTTTTCGAACCCTATATGAATAATGAGCTTTTATTCGAGCGAGTGTAAGGAACCAATCACACTGTCCGCTTGTTCGTATAAGCTAAGTGGGATGGTCAAACTAAAATGATCAATATGAAAATAGGGGGAAAAGACGAGCAAAAGGGGGAAAAGAAAAATGTTCGCATGGTGCACGAAAATTCAATGCCAGCATACGATTAATCCAAGGACCCATTGGACCAGGACAAATGCTTTATACTATATTAGTAAAATAAAAGAAAAGCTTGATCAGGACGAAAGCCAACTTCCTGGTTAAAATTTGTTTATTTTTTGTTTAGGGCCAGAAATAGTGACGCAAGAAAACAAAGTGAAGAAGGTGATGAAGAAAAACAGCACCCGGATATGTGCCGCGGAGAAACTTGTTGGCTAGTTGTCAGGGCCGAGCTATTTTCACTTCGGTGAAACGTCAAAGGATGCGCGCTGTGTTCGCCGAGGTCGTAAGCTTCGGAAAGTTTCTAAGCTTTAGGTGGTTCCCGATTCCTCAGATGAAAAGCGCGCAAACTCGACAGAAAGTGAAAAAAAAAGGGGGGGGGGGGAAGGGGAGAGAGAGGGAGAAAAAAGAAGAAATAGAGACAGAAACAAAGGAAGAAGTATCTTAGCCCAAAATAATTAGTTCGGCAATTTAGGAATCCAACTTTCGAGTATTTTCTCCTACCTCAATACTTCAGGGCTATGCCAACCCTGAATTCGTTAATTGACGGAAACGGACAACACAGAAGCAACGGCTTATTCGACACTGCGCGGGTCGATCCATGAAGATCCCACGACACTTACAAACGACACAGATAAGGCACATCGATCGTCGCGATAACTTTGCTAACGATTCCCCATACTCCGCTGCCGCTTTTGAGCACGCATCGATATCGTTATCGGGTATCCTAATCGGGTATCGTTATCGGGGGTATCGGAACGATCTACTATACTCCGTTTCACCTTCAGTCCGAGCGCAGCGGACGCTGGAAGCCAACCCAGCCAATCCAGCGTTGAGAGAGTGATATGCGACCTTGAGCTCCTGTGTCGCTCCGCCCAACCGGCAGGTCACGTGATTTTCTCCCGGCGCTGGATCGGCTGGGATAGTTCGTGGCGTCCACTGCGCTCGGACTGGAAGGTGGAACGAAGTATAACTCTCTATACTTGTTTCAGCCTAAGTCCAGACACAGCCGACACGCTACGAGCTAATAGGATCAATCAAGTAGCGTGAAAAGCGCAAGTCACTGTGTTTTTTCTGTTTATGATTGGTTCAGCGACGATAGAACACGAACAGGAATCTGACAAACACCATGACGGTGCGCGTTTGACACCGTCTGATTGGTCCCATCAGCTCGTAGCGTCGGCTGCGCCTGGACTTGAGGTCGAACGAAGTATAGTAAAGGCCAGTGGTAACGGGTTTCTAACGCGAGTGTCCTTATTTTAGTCTCGGTGGTGCTGGTCCATCCTGTTCAGTGTTGTCTACAATGTCTGCGGCGTGCTAGCAATTAAGCGCTTCATTCTCACCGCGCTGTTTGGCGGTGAAATCTAAAAAAGATCTTGGATTAAAAACAATACCATTATTTTTTTTACTCCAAATATGTATTCTCTAGTTGACCAGATGGCACTCGAATATTGCAAGTAGACAAAAATGTAGGGGTGCGCAAATATTCGTGTTTCGAATACGAATCGAACACTGATTTACCGAATAATTCGATTCGACTTTCCGATTCATAGTATTCAAGTTTCCGAGTAATTCGATACATCAAATATTAACTGGTGAAAAAAAAAATTAAATAAAACAAACCTGTTCCTTTAGGAACGTCTTTCACATGGCCCTCACATATCACTCCGCTGTATCTAAATCAAGCCTGCATTAAGAAGCCTTGACTGACGAACCCCACAGAAAGCAGTCCGTCCCTCGGGGTCCATCACATAAGCGAATGACGTTTTCGCTAACAGCGCCATTTCAGCGCATCGACGTTTTAGCAATTAACGGGAGCGCGTGTTGTCACCTCGTTGTCACCTCAAGAAAAGGGGAAGTTTTGCGCATTGTTCATACGCCGGGCGAAGTAGTTCTTACAAGATTTGGTCGTCGAAGGAAGAAGCGATGCCTTAGGCATTTGAAACGGGTACATCTTGACAAAATATATCTACTCACCTAAAATGTATATCTTACTTCTCCACATAAAGGCGGGGATTAGTAATGTACCGCGAGGAGCCGGACTTTTTATCAAGCACGTTGCCATTCTGAATCGAATAATCGTGCATCACCGGCCGCCAGCTCTGTGTCCTATAAACCGATTCCCGCCTTCTACGTCCATAATATGACAAATTCAGTTATCCAAATATAAGCAACAGCGATAACTGAACCCGCCACCCTTCTTTCCCCGCGGCATCGAGCTAGATGCCAGGGAGGGGGCTGAACACGTCGCCCGAAACGTACTGTTCAGCCACATCCGTTTCTTCATCCAGCACGCCGAGTATCCTCCCGTAGATGGGTGGACACATCCCCCTCAGCTGTCTCAAGCTTGTCGCTGTGATGTGGTCGTTAACGTCGTTCCTTTCCCATTCGTGCTCCTTCCGTTCCGTTGCCCCGCAGATAAACACGTAAGGCTTTTTTTTTCTTATCTACGCGATTTTTGGTGTATGTGTGTGCATTGCAAATACAAGCTTTGGTATTCGATTTGACATTTTGACCACTATCGGTACTGTTTGATTCAAATTCGATTCGAGCTGATGATATTCCACTATTCGTACAACTCTACAAAAATGCGAAACGCTCGAACTTACTCTGCTTGCTCCACCGCGGAGACGGCAAGGCACTCACTAGGGAGGTTTCGTAGATCGTTTCCGCCGTCCCACAACGCTCTCCGCTACCAGATACGTAACTTTGCATACAAAGCTAGCTGCGCGCGTGCGCAGTAGCGGCGTCTCCGTTGCGGAGAGCGCAGCGGAGGAGAAAACCCGTCTACGAACACTTCCTATTGATACGCGTACACCCAGCTCGATACAATGATGTCTCGTTAATATGGAAACCTACGTTCCCCCAATAAATCGTCCTTAATGTAAGTTGTCCATAATGAGACAAAAATGCACGTATCTTCCCAGTTTTTCCCCAAAAATAGTGTCCATATAACGGGGTAGACAAGAGAAGGTCAGCAATGGCGGCTTCACTGAAAAACTTACCGTTCTCCGGAATTCGGCTGAATATTCGAAAACAGAAGCGATACCAAGTTTTGTGCCAGGGCAGCAAATCGAAGGCTCAGTCGTTCAAATGACGCTTGTCACAGCGATTGGCCTATCAGCTCATTGAGGAGACCCAAACGCAGTTAATCGAAACGTTCTCCGGTAAGTCGAAAGGGAATCGTCCAATCAGACCGCGCGGTGACACAGGCGCAAATGATAACGGCAGTTCGCGTTGGTGGGGCCCCTTTCCACATGGACGACTGTTGACGTAAGCGCTAGTTCGAACACAAACACCACTCAGACGCTCATCAGCAGAAGAGAGGAAAAAAATTGCCCGCTCGCGCGGAGTTATTTAGTATCTGCATGACTGTACATCTAATCGGGGGATCGGTGGCCGAGTGGGCTAAAGCGCACACCCAGCTCGACGCGCGTGGAGCGAAAGCTCGCGCTGCAGAACCCAGGGATCCTGGGCTCAATCCCCACCCGCACGCCGGTACGATGGTGGGCTCAATCCCCACCCCACCATCGTACCGGCGTGCGGTCGTGTATCACTACTGCGTGGTGCACGTTAAAGACCCCAGGCTAGCGGTTGTGCCGCACTGGCTAAATAGCTCATCTACAGAAAAACACCAGACGCCCACCGAGGCAGACTAACTTCCGGCTGTATAAACATACACACAACAATTTGAATTTGGTACATCTAATCAAGAACGCGAGTCCGGTGACTAAACCAAAACGCACACAACTATGTGGCCCCCTTTAAGTTCTTTGACCTGAATTCACTCCAGGAAAAGCTATTGTCCTATACCAATGAAAAGCCGTTCAAGCTGACGATGACGCAGTCTTACTTGGTCAAAGATGGCGATGAGCACGAAACAACGGGTGGACGAACCATCATTAAATCGTTAACAGGCGAATTTCCCCACTCTGCAGTATGATGAATGACAGTCGAGGTGCGTTTTGCATTCGCATAATGCTCTCGCCCCGTACGCAGTTTTCCCCGATGTAATGCCCTCGATTCTCGCCTCACCTAACCTAAAGTCGCAGCGAACAATGGCGGTAATTGCGCGCAGGAGCTACAACTAAGAAAAACGAGAACAACCGGAAAAGGAGAATCGTTCAAGAGCAACACAAGAGGTCAAATTTTGTTCCAAAAAACTTGAAACGATGGCCGACCGCAGTGACTTCGATAGTGAAAATAAGAGGACTGGTTAAGGGCCAAGAAAAGGTTTACACGAAAAATAAGGGTAATGGAAAAGAATAATTTTAAGATAAGGGACTGATGGCTATTGGCGATTCAAGCAAAATGCTTTCCCACCCGCTTACAGAAATACGTGTGCTCATCACGAGGTGTTGTGAGGTATCCGTGCGATCACGAATAAACGGGCGTTACTTCCACGGCGGTTATTTCCTTAAAAGCTTCCTGCATTGAGCATTCAGCGGGGAATCGGTGGCCGAGTGGGCTAAAGCGCACACCCAGCTCGACGCGCGTGGAGCGAAAGCTCGCGCTGCAGAACTCAGGGATCCTGGGTTCGAGCCCCACCCTTGCCCGTTTCGATCTGGATGAGCATCGTACCGGCGTGCGGTCGCGTATCACTCGCTGTAAGCGAGCGCCATCTGTTTTGGCCCTTTTATTTTATTTCGCCGAGCGCATTCCAAGCGAGCGCCATTGTGTTTTGCCTTTTTCTTTTATTTCGCTGGGCGCAAGGTTGTGTTCTCGGAAGATTGTGATTTATTCGAACTCCTCGGCGCCAGGGGTCTCGCACGTGGATGCCCGTGCCATGAAGGCGCGGCTGGCTGGCGTCGGGCAGGATGCGGATCGGGTTACAGCCTTGGGCGAGACCAAGCTGCTCAAGAAAATTATGCGGCAGTCTAACAGCGGGACTCAAAGCGAGAGTGTGTGCGCGATGGTGGTACGCGACCACCAATAGTGTCCGTTTTGTAAACCAAAATTGTATCAAGAATATTAAATCCAGTGTTTCTTTAATTCCAAAAACCCATTTGTCAAGACCTCGATTATTTTCAAGAAGTTATTTTATTTGAAACAACCATCGATTACATATCAGAAGTGGGATTATCAACCAACTCCTCGGAAAAGAGCGGACCGAAGAGTGACACAAGCAATCAAGTGCGTCAGGCATCCAAACCCGCGGACCCTGGATCGACGAGTCAGGTGCGATCAGAGTCCGGTTGGAGCGACCCACAGTGCGACAGGTGGGCGACGTGTGTGTGAGTGCCTACGATTTGGGGCTTCCCACTGTGCTGAACTCAAGCTTCAGGTACTGTCGGATTTTTCATCTCCCTGTGGAACTCTTTATCAACAGAGTTTTCATTTTGCGTATGAGATGTAGTGTATTATGTTGCGGCTTTATATTGTCTGTGCGAGCCTGTGTGTTGGGTGTAATTACACGTATACAGCTCAACGCTTCACCATGAACCAGGAAGCATCGGGAGCGTCTCCGAGCCAGGCAGGTTCACCTGAGGTTGCTCACTCCATGGGGGACGAGTTTTCTTTGCGCGAGCTCTTGGGAATGATTCGAGAAAAGGATCGTTTGTTAACGGACCTCTTGGGACGACTTGCCCTTCCGGCGCAGTCAAGCGCAGCGGACGTGAGCGGCGTGGCGACGTTCCAGGTGATGCCTGACCTCAGTAAGAACATATCCAACTTCGACGGAAGCGAGGACGCAGCAGCAGCGCGAGACTGGATTGAGAACCTAAAAAGGACGGCGACTCTTCACAAGTGGCCGACACCTTTCCTCCTGGAAACGGCAAAATCACATCTCACAGGAGCTGCCAAAGACTGGTTACGCTCACGCCATGCAGAAATTGCGTCGTGGGAAGATCTAGAGTACCAGTTTCGACGAACATTTGTTAGCCAGACCCGAGCAGCGGAACGCTGGAGAAGAATGCAAGACCGCGTCCAGCAGCGAAACGAGAGCACGATCGCCTACTTCCACTCGAAGATCCGTCTTTGTGGAGAGGCAAACCTCGACTTCTGCGATACTCGCGAGCAAGTACTCACCGGCTTGCGTTCGAGACAACTGTGCACCATGTTAATGGGGAGAACACACGAGGACGGTGATGACCTCCTACACGACATACAGGAATTCGAAAGAATCGATCGGGAGCGACAAGAGCGCTTCGGTGGACAGCGTGAAAAAGGGGCTGCTACCGACCCACCGCGAAATCGAGACGCGGGTATGACGTCTGTCAAGAAAACCGTTGACGAGAGAGACAACAAGGATAAGAGATCACCAATAAACAACGAAAAGGGTGAGCGTAAGTGCTACAACTGCTCACGGTTCGGTCACATCGCGCGCGACTGTCCAGAGCCAAAGCGCCCACTAAAGTGCCTGAGCTGTGGAAAAACCGGGCACACTCAGCGTCACTGCATCGAAAGAGCTCCAAGGAGTGAGACCAACACCGTAAGCAACTCAAAAGAGAGGAGTTTCTCTGAAGTGCTCCTCAAGCAAGTCACATGGAATGGCGACAAAAAGCTCATTGGAATGATTGACACCGGAAGTTCCGGATGCCTCTTGCGCGCGTCTGCGGCGGCGCGTTGCGGTGCTGAGCTGATGAGAGACGCAACACCTCTTTATGGATTCGGCAACCAGGACGTCCCGGCAGTAAGGACAATTGGTAAATGCAAAGCAGACTTGGAGATTGACGGCGTTACTGGGAAGAACATCACAATTTTTGTTGTACCAGACGAGGCCCAGTCGGTCGACCTGCTCGTTGGTCGAACTTTCACCGAGCTCCCGTACGTGACCTATGCTAGGCTGGGCGGATGTCTACGCTTTTGGCACAAGAGTCAGTGCCCTTTCTCCCACCTCGAACCCTTGAGCGACGACCCCAAGTTGATTGTAAAGACAACCGAAAGGTCCACCCTCCAGGCGAACGTGATAAATTGGATCACGCTGTCATCAGAATCTGATATCACTGGCCCCGTCCTTTTCAACAACTGTGGAAAAGAAATTCTTCTCGACATGAAAGACGGAGAGATTGCTGTTCCAGTATTCCCAAGCGGAAATAACGATGTAGTCATTAAAAAGGGACAACGTCTTGGACGTGTCACTGCGGTCGACATTGTAAAGACACCCGGCGAAGAGGACAACCAGAGAAACCGAGCGGAAGAGACTTACGAAACCGAGAAACAAGGGGTTTTCACCACGGCAATTCGGAAGCCGATAGACAAGAATCAGGTCGAAGTAGGTCCGTCGGTGACCGAGGGGCAAAAGAATGAGCTCCTTGACCTCCTGAACGAGTATCGGGAGTGCTTCGCTACGAACTTGAGCGAGCTTGGGTGCACAAACGTCCTTGAAATGGACATCCCAGAAGTGCCGGGAAGCTCACCAGTTGCGGTTCGGCCTTACCGAAAAAAACGTGGCAGAAAGAGAAACGATTCGCGAGATCGTCAGCGAATGGAAACGAGAGGGAATTGTGAGCGAGACGCATTCCGCTTACGCAAGTCCCGTGATCCTTGTTCAAAAGAAGAACGGAGAGAAGCGTCTAGTGGTGGACTGTCGACAGACCAAAAGAAAACACACTTGGAAGACGACACATCATCGTCAGAAGAAGCAGAATCCGCCAGGGAGGAAGTCACCGTTCAGCTCCCGAGGCGCTCTGCACGTAAGCGTGCAATTCCGAAGTGAGCACATTTGCAACACATATTACTTTTCGCTTGTATCGATTTTGTTGTTGTTGTTGTTGTTTTTGTTGCATAACGTGCATTGAAGCATTTATGCGTTCATTGTGCTGTTCACGTATATGTGGTGTCAATTCCTGTGTATTCATATTTTGTTATTATTAAGAAACATGAAAGATTAATCTTTATTAATTTGCATAAGCATTGCTTTTTGCTGTCGTTAACGAGGACGTTAACAATGCCAGGATGCCCGAATGTAAGCGAGCGCCATCTGTTTTGGCCCTTTTATTTTATTTCGCCGAGCGCATTCCAAGCGAGCGCCATTGTGTTTTGCCTTTTTCTTTTATTTCGCTGGGCGCAAGGTTGTGTTCTCGGAAGATTGTGATTTATTCGAACTCCTCGGCGCCAGGGGTCTCGCACGTGGATGCCCGTGCCATGAAGGCGCGGCTGGCTGGCGTCGGGCAGGATGCGGATCGGGTTACAGCCTTGGGCGAGACCAAGCTGCTCAAGAAAATTATGCGGCAGTCTAACAGCGGGACTCAGAGCGAGAGTGTGTGCGCGATGGTGGTACGCGACCACCAATAGTGTCCGTTTTGTAAACCAAAATTGTATCAAGAATATTAAATCCAGTGTTTCTTTAATTCCAAAAACCCATTTGTCAAGACCTCGATTATTTTCAAGAAGTTATTTTATTTGAAACAACCATCGATTACACTACTGCGAGGTGCACGTTAAAGACCCCAGGCTAGCGGTTGTGCCGTAAATTGCTCATCTACAGCGAGTGACTCGTCGCAACTTTAAAATGGCTGACCAACTACACGCTGTACAAATATCCCCACAACCCAACTTTGAGCATTCAGCGTTGTCGCAGCTTCGAACCGATGCACGGGAACGATGCGAAAGAGATCTCAAGGACGGTTGGTCTCCTGACTGCTCGCCGAAACACCCTATAGCATGGTGGCGGCCAAACCGGAAAGCTCGTAAAGCAGTGCGGGTAACAAGGAGACTTAAGACTGTTTTCGTGTAGGAATGCGAAAGCGACTCGTACACGCAGCGCATTCCTGAACAAGGACTTTAGGCGCTGGCGGCGCACGTCTTCCCCTATGCCAGCGACGGCGGCGTCCGGCGCCGTGACGAGACTGATGCGGGCCTCCATTCGCCGTTCGGATGACGGACGACGGGCGCCGGGCCGAAGGGATACGACCGCGATGCAACAATAAGGGGCTAACAAGCACGTGGCTTCACGCAGAGATGACGAGTCGCCATCCCTTCGCCGCTCATGCTGGAGCCTCTTAAGCGCCAACTGGGAGATCTCTAACTGCCGTTTTCGTATGCGTGTTAACAGCATAAGCCGGCAAACTGCCGGCTCGTCGTGCACCGGCGTGTGGCGACTCGGTACCTAATGCTTTCGCGTTAACAAGTAGGGGTGGAGTTGGCCAATAGACCGTCCACCCCTTGTGCCCGATACGGGAGCGATAGCTGTACGAGCGCGAGCTGGAAAGTTCGGGAAGTGGTCCCGTTGCGCACGTGCAGCGTGAAAACCCCCGAGACAAGGTATCCAACTCGCAACGCAGGCTAACTTTCCAGCCCAAAGCTTAGCCGGGGTCGGCGCCCGCGTTGAGCCAGTTGAGCACAGACGCCGCCGTCTGTGCGACGAGAAACTGAGAGGAGGCGAGAGCGCGGGCGGGAACGTCAGAACGTCGAGCTCTGCTTGGAATACGAATAGACGCAAAGCCTTTCATCTCTACTCACTCTTCGAACGCGTTCGATTGCCGAACGCCGGCGTTCGGCGTTTGGCGTTCGAACGCGTTCGAACACTAAGCAGAGACCACGGCAGCTAGTTTAGCATCAACGCACTACTCGTATTCAAACCAGAGCTCGGCATTCTGACGTCCCCGTGCGCGCTCACGTCGTCTCCTCTCAGTTTCTAGTCCCATAGACTCTCTCGAGAGCAGCCCTCGGAGTTGAGCACCAATGGTCAGAGCAAATAACGCACGTGCCCCAAATAGCATTTTTTTTAGCGTACAATCATTCTTGTTTACATATAGTCAGCGCAGCTCACCTTGAGTAGTCTTATACATAAGGCGCTAATATGAGAACCCCATTGTAAAATTAATTCGCCGCAAAACCAGCCACACAAACTGGAGTGACAGAAAACCAACGAGTGAAAACCCGCGTCGGAATTCGGGAACCGTGGATGATAATGGCATACAGGCAAGAACGAGGCATGTGAGCAATAACATCCAGATAAATATTGGTCTGGCTTTCAAGCGATAAAGTCCACGCGGTACAACGCATGCAAAGGAGATAAGGAAGAGGAGAAATTCCCGTGACCCCAGTCAAGAGACTGTCGCTGATAAAAAAAAGCTCGACGAACGTAAAGTAAAAAAAAATCAGCAGAACCCATCCTTTGGGAATGATTATCTACGTTAATGCGAATAGCATCAAACGGTGCGGAGTTATGCGCGTTCGTCAGGTAGCAAGCACACTCTAGATACGCCAGCCCACTCTTGAGGCGATTCTAAATTTGTTGACACTTTCACAGCCGTGCGCACGATCTCCGCAGCCCAGCACGTGCGTTTGTGTCACTTAGGAAGGCGAGCAAAGCACGCGCCATACGCACAAACACTCAAAATGGTACCGACCAGACTTTCTGGCGTCTCAGCTAGTCTCAACCAACGGTACTCTAAACGGTTGTTTATATCTTTACCATAGGACGCGCTTTACAGCATGTCACAGTTACCGGTGCGCGCGCGTTCCATGCACGAGGGCTCATTCCGCTCTGCGGAGGCTGAGCACGACCACTAGCATCGCCCTCTCCGAGCGCGGAGAGGGTGAGCTAGCAGGCCGTGCATAGACTGAAAAGTGCGTGAAGTATCAAAGAATGCTATTCGCATTAAAAAATATATATGTTTTTTCGGCGAACTTGTACCAGAAACAAAAGCGAGAACGAGCGACGAGAGAGCGGCAGCGAACGTCGGCGTGACAACTGGCTTGCGCGAGAATGTGTCGTCGTCGGGAGAGTTTGGAGTGAGTCGGCAAGACCGGGCTCGGCTCCTTACCTACTACACTCGGTATCTCGAATATTCCACCTCTACTCGGCGTCAACTATTTCGCGCCACATTGCCAAGGCCAGCGCAACGTCCACAGCGTTGCAGCACCCGCGCTGCTCTGAAAATACTTGGCTTTATCTTGCGTCTCAACTGCACGCGCTCGCGCAACTAGCTTTGACAGAGTTGGAGTACTGTGGAACCACCGCTAGCCTTGGTGACGTAGCACCAAATAGTTGACGCCGAGATAGGCTCTTTTACTACACCAGCTATACTTCGTCTCACCCTACGATGGACTATAAAGGCAAAAGCTACGAACCACCAGATCCAATCACGAGCCACTTAGATGCCTGGTATTTGGCTTCACTGCACGTGTCAGTGCCCTTGTCTAAGGGGATGGGCGGACAGTGGTTCGAATTGAATAGCACTGAGTGACTCACCAATTTTACATCGCAAAGAAAGCCACAACATACAGGTTCTTTGCAGTGTCGAAGCTACAGAAATGGTGCAGCATTTTTTTATTGGGAGCATTATTCGTCCAACCCTAATCAATGCTAAGCATGTCATAGTTTAGCGTATAACGTGATAGGACCTGGCGGCCTGTGGCTTTGACCTTTAGTCCATCGTAGGATGAGACAAAGTATAGAAGACAAGGCAGCAGTGCTGACATTTTTGCGTCCCCAGCGAAGGCCAACGCTGGACACACATCGGAAACGAGTGCCGCGTCAGCGCTCGACTTCGAATCAAGTTTCGAGCCGAACGTTGACGCACTCCTCTTGTCCAATCTGTGACCAGCGTTGGCTTTCGCTGATGACATCTCTATCAGAACTACGGCTTGTCTTTTATCGCCGAGAGCGATGTCGAGACAGATAACACGCCCTTCGGCGTCATATGTGCTTTGACATAGTTGGAGCACTGCGGATGCTAGGATAGCCTTGGTAATGTAGCACGAAATAGTCGACCCCGAGTCATAGAACGTTCGGGAGTGAGCTGCCTCGGCAAGGTCATTCTGGCTTCCTCATCTTTTACCCTCGGGGTAAGAGTAGGCTCGAATGTTCTAGAAGTATGGAGAAGCGTTCCTTTTCGGCCATGAACGCGGCAATATAGCGCACAGAGCAAAACGCAATCAATTATACATGAATCGGATAGCATATTCGACTGGCTAAACTGTGGCCACAAATTATTGCCACCATTTCAGCTTACCCGTCCATGCTTCCTGACACGAGTGCTATATCGGCTTAAAGGCGGGGGGGGGGGGGTGGACTTGGCTTCGAAACGAATCGAGTAACAGCTTAACAGAAACCTTGCCTTCGGCTTTCCAATGAAATAAAAATAGCAGGCGTAACACTCCGAGCATTATCACGCACGGTGGAGGCACCACGATCCGACTGTCACGGAACGATGACGACATTCGAGCGGTATGAGTGTCAGCAACTAGAGTCAAGAGGAAAACAGAAAACACAAAAAGAATCGAGGCAAACATGTCGAAGACATTTTGCGCCGATCATCGCCCCACCCGCGAACACACAGAGATTATAAACGTACTACTATGGAACGTACTACTAGTTTCATCGAATCTTCGAGCGCAACCAACAATTTTTCGGAAACAAGTTGAATTGCCGAATAAGACTGTTCAAGGAGCCATAACGCTACTTGATTTTGAGGTTGACGAGCCGTGTTCGGCTGGCGAGATTAGGTCATGATTGGGCGTGTGACCTCCCGCCCAGCGAGCCAACAGATTAAACTTGGAACAGTTCTTCAACCACGAATTCCTCAGAACTCTGGTCAGACTCGAGGACAGCCGCAGTTGAAAACTGGTCCAAATTGTACGCTCGAGTCATTAATGGCACCTTCTCGCTAGACACGGGGTCCAAACACAGTGCAATTAACAACAGCCCAGTTGCCTCATCTAAAGGCACCTCTAGAAATACGCAAGAGCCCACCTGACAAGTTCACGGAAATGCAAAAATACGAGACAATGCCCAGTCACGCAAATATATGTTCAACGATGTTGCAGTCGAAACAAAAGACTGAAAAACGCACAAACAACACACATTGATGGAAGCGGCATTTGACCTTTTGTAGCAGGTTCTGTAGCAGGCAAGATATTGATCTGGAGTAGCCACTGACGCTTTTGGAGCAGATGCCAACATCTGTAAGCACATCGGTTGAGAAGGAAAAAGTAATCGCGTCTCTAAATGAGTTCATTTATGATAGTGATCAAGGGTTCATATTTGATACTCGAGCATATTACTTATTACAGTTTATGATAAGAATAGATAGGGCGTAAAAGGAACACAGTCTTCCCAACCTCTAACGTTTTAGAAGAGCCCAGCTCGTCCACGTGGAGCCGTCCCCAAACCGTTCAGGACGAGTATAGCTCGTCTGCTTTCCTCGGTCCACGCACTCAACCGTCTTGGACGAACCAGGCTCGCTCATGGTTTGGTTTGAGGCCCTGCCAACAAATGGCAGCACTGATTTTGTTCCTTTAGGCTCTCATTTTGTTTGTGATTAGAAAATTGATTTTGAAGGGAACCAATTTAATTCTGGAGGCAACAACTGAGCAGTCGAGGGTCAGAAATTACCCGAAACTTAAAATGGGTTAAGGGGTTAAACAAGGCTCTAGTAAGAGTAGGTTGGGTTTACAATGGGTATTAAAAAAATTGTTGAAAATGGAATCGTAGTGCAACACTTCATTAGGATAAATCCTCTCTCCCCTCTCCATTTTACACTCGATAGTTTGTTCAGCCTGCAAATATAATTTCTGTAAAATGCCAGCAAGGACCAGCATATCCGCTAACACGTCTACCAATAACATAGCGTCCTGTAAGTTTAATGCACCTACCAACTCAAGACTCTTAATATCAAACTGCGAAAACAACCACCCCAAAATATTATAAAAGCCCACACTTGCGATTTTAAGGTGAAATGCTCTTTAGCGGTGTGGGAACCAGAGTTAGGTCAAAGTTCGCTGCTCTTTCGATCGACAGCTGCACGTGAACTACCGGGACTACCGTATTTATTCAAATATATATACACCACCCGTGTTTGCTTATCTCCTTTATTCCTGCTCAGTTGTTTTTACTCTTTATTACAGATTAACTTACAATTAGGACAAAGAAGGTAATAATCCTGAGCATAATTTGCGTGCCTATCGCGCAAAGCCAGGCGCTCGCCCAGGTCAGCCGCTGCTCCTAGCACTCGGGTGCAGAGCGGTGAAGCACGACGCGCGCACGCTGGCGAGAGGCACAAGTGCCACGGTACTCTGCAGCCACGGAACGAAGGCATCCGACAGACATGATAATCAAGTGATCTTATCAGGAGTACCAGACCCTGGTTCTCTTTTATCACAGTAGCCGCAATCGGCAATCCTACAATTTGCAAAGTTTTCTCGAGACTCCTGACATCGACGACATCGTCTGGAAATTTAGACGACGTCGGCGATCAACCTGCCAGAGCATCAACCGTCCAGAGCGGTTGATGCCCAGCATCAAATGTTCTGGCCGGTTAATTCGCAGCATCAAAGCGCGACATTGTGGCATTCCTCATCTCCTTGTAGGTGTTCTTTCATCGGCTCAATCAATCAAGTGCAGCGAATGTCCCGTGGTTTGCGCTTTTAGCGTGTGTGTCCGTGGTTGTACGTGTTTGAGTTGATTGTTGACTGTGCACCGACCTAAGACAAAACAAACCATACGGAGAATACAGACGTGGTGAAATTCATATTTGTACATTTTTTCTTTCCGTCTACTTCTCCGAATATTAGGGTCGAACAATATTATACAGGGTATTCCACGTAGCTTGAGCCAAGGTTTAAACAATATTTTGGTGCATTTTAGGAAGATAAAACCAAACGAATACGTTTGTTCATTGTTTGGAACAAGTCAGGCTATTTTTTTTTATTTTGCTCAATTAGCTAATTTATTAGGGTTACTTACCTTTTAAAATATTCAATTTAGAGCAAAAGTTCCAATAACAAAGTTGTAGAGCCTTCTCAGAAACATTCAATTCAGTGGTTTTTATCAAGAAACATGAACACCTTTGTTTTTAATGGGCTTAGAAAAAAAGTTTGCGGATTATGAAAAAAAAACAAAAAAAAAACATGTGACTTCGCGCATGAGCACCTTAGAGTTCCTGTATAGGCTCCCTACGGGAGCCAGAGTTGCGCGTCTGTTTTCCACGTTTCGCCGCGCCGCTATTCGCCGAGATCCGATCACGTGAGGAGCCGAATCAAGTGTCGTGCAGCAAAGTAGACGTTGCACGCGCCCCGCCGTACGTTCCCCTGCTTTTGAGCGCGGCGCCCCTCTTCGCCGAATTCAGTCACGTGAGGAGCAGACTTCGCATGCCGTGCAGGAAAGACGGCGCTACGGAGATGAACGCGCAACTCTGGCTCCCGTAGGGAGCGTATACAGGAACTCTAGTGCACCTTGTATTGCAGCGCCCTCAGCCGTGGTTTGAATAAATTAGGCCTGCATGCTGAATAGAGCACTCTTGACTAAGCGCTGTTGACAAATTCGCGTTTTTTTTTTTTAATAATTTGGGCACTTTTTTGAAGCCCGGAAAAACGAACCGTATTAAAGGTTTCTTGATAGAAACCACTGAATTGGATGTTTCTGAGGACGCTCTAGAACTTTGTCATTGGAACTTTTGCTCTAAATTGAATATTTAAAAAGTTCATTAATTAATCTTAATTAGTTAATTGAGCAAAATACAAAATATAGCCTCACTTGCTCCAAACAATGAACACACTCTTTCGTTTGGTTTCGTCTTCCTAAAATGCACCAACATATTGTTAAACCTGGGCTCAAGTTACGTGGAATACCAATATATATATATATATATATATATATATATATATATATATATATATATATATTTTTGCTTTAAGCCCATCTCGGCGCCGGTGTAGCGCAATTTCGAGTAAAAATGGCATTTTGGCGCAAGATGTAGCAAGCTTCGTTCATGGCACATTTTGGGGCAAATGGCGCAGCACCTCCATCACTGAACACATAAGTGTCCCTGCCGTTTTTTTCGCGGCTGTTCCTTGTCATGTTCTGTTTTCCGCAGCACCTACAGTGTCGCCTGCACCTTAGACTGTTTATCGATGATACACATATGTATTACTCATCCCCATTTGACCGCGAGAAAACTGGCCCAGAAAAATATAAGCGCAACGAAAAAAAAAATAAAAAGAATACATGTTAGAAGTTATATATGTCTTGGTATTTCGTTATTTTTCTATGCAAGTTTCAAGATATCTGATCGCATCCTGGTCTGCCTTCTTGGCTCTGCATCGGCGCAAAGCAAGTGCCAACATAGATTCAGTTCGACAGACTAGAAAAGTGCAAAGCGTCGTCAAAAACTTTGTGCATTTTTTTTCTTTTTAAACACCGGGTTTTTTCGGCCCCGTGTTTGTCCGGTGTCGATTACAGCCGGTTTATGACCACTCATCCCGAAGAGCGTCATCCGAGTGGGAAGTTGCTAGCGCAACTTACAAAAGCCCCCGTCTTGCAATCTGGCTCGTCACTCGAGCGACATCGGCTGCGCGATATCGGTGCCCTGAACCGTGCATCTCGCTCAATACGTCCCACGCAGACATGCGCTCGGCATATTGTTATCTGTGAAGTGCGCTTCAGTATCCTACGAGATATGAGCCACGGCGAGAAAACAAAGGGAGAAATATTTTTGATTGAACCTCACCAAACACCTGTATGGAGGAAGAACCGGGAGAGAGAAGGGATTTTCGTCCGCGTTTTGAAAACAAGTTTTATATGTGCTACGTTCTACATACTAGACGATTCGTAATTACAAACGGATTTTATCGCTGCGAATCACCACCCCTAGATGGAAACGTTAATCTTCCATGGACAAAGCTAAGGTGACCGGATTAAAGAATTTCAGACAGGCGAAACAAACCCGCGCGCAATGCCTCGTCGACGATAACCGCAGTGGAGAAAACGATACAGCAACACGACGGAGCACCAGACACCACAAAATTTTCTAAACACGAAATGGGGGACAAAAAAAAAAAACAAGAAAAAAAACACTAGTTGTTGGCACCAAATGTGCAAAATGACTGACAAAGAGACAACGACGTTAAGTCGGTCCGCGATAATACGCAGTCCGATCAGATGGCACGCAAGCGCGGAGAAGAAAATTTGAATGTCAAACATTGAGAGGACGGGTGGTGCGAATTTACAGCGGATTTCGGGGCATCAATTGGACACGAGCGTTGAGTCAGCGTTCGGGGCTCGTGTTCCTCAATGACTGAACATGAACCTCAGCCGAAAGCCGACGCAGCGTCCGACCCGTGCCCCGCAATGGCTCGCGGTAGGTCGACGTAGAAAATCCAGCGCTATGGCCTCGTTGTCTAGGTGGTGTACGGAACGGATTCAGCACGGCAAACACCGCTCACAGTACACGCTCAGGGAAGGAAGCACACAACGCCTGTTTTAGTTTCGTGTTTCTGACATATACTACGTTATACAAGGAAAGATATAAAGGGAAAAAAAAAAGACCAACACAGACACAAAAAGCGCGACGTGAAAAGCCGAGTACTGACTGAGTCAGACCGAAAAACTGGCTCGGCTCGTGGCCAGCAAGCATTTCCTACATACAGCGACGGAGCGGGAATCGAGTGGCCGCGATATACAGCTTTCCCAAACTGCGAGCCCAAAATAACGGAAGCCCGCTGGCGCGTCAGCAGAACGAAGGCCCGATGGGCCAGACCATAACAAGCGAGATCCTGGTCGGAACCGCTGCAGAGGCTGCGCCTTGGGTCGGGGTCGTTGGCCTTCGGGAAGCTCGGGCTGAACTTTCGAATCCACCCATCTATCTCACTATAGTTGCGTTACGGCGCTATCGAAGGCACAGCCGCCACGCGCGTATATAGGTCCGCAGAACCCTCAGAGACTCGCTCTCGCATGAAGACTAGGGGTGTGCGAATAATGGTTCGAGTGCAATAGCACAACGTCATTCATCACCTTCAGAGTGGAAGGGACAGCCATGGCAAATGGTTTAAGTATTGAAGCTAGGGATGAAACTGCGCAATTCGATTCGAACCATTGCTCGCGGCCCCTCACAACACCGCACGAAACTTCAGTGACGGAGCACAATACCTTCATACGCTGACACGACTCTTTATATAGGTGCAGCCCACAATAGCCAGAAACGCCGACATCTTAAACTACACTAGAAAGAGTGAGCGCGTCGCAGGCACCGTCCCGAACGAAGGACACGAATAAACTTGTATCTGGAAGGTTTCGACGAAGTTGACAGCAAACGAAGCGATATACTGAAGCGCGGCCGTAGTTCACGGATGCATCCCTGCCCACGGAAACATTCTCAAAATACATTTCACTCGCTCGCGAGTCGAAAGGCCATGCTCAAGAGTTTCGGCGCAGTACCAGAAGATTTCTGCGACGCCGAAATCCTTCGCACGACAAAGCAGCTTAGACGCGAGCGGGCCGATACCCCGAAGTCATCAACCAACACCGAAAAAGAACCAAAAAAAAAAAAAGTGACGCGCGAAAAAACACCCACCTGCGCATGTAGGTCTTGACGTGTCCCCACTCGATGATGTCCTGCACGTTATTCATCCATCGGTCGGACACTTTGCCCAACCCACTGCCGCCCCCAGCGATCCCGCTGCGCTTCATGTCGCCGCCACAGCCCGAAAGCGTCCGATCCGCGCACAACAATCCAGGGGCGCACTCGGGCAGCGCAGCCGTCTTAGCGGCCGCACATCCCGCGGAGGAGCACCAGGCAGGGAGCGCGAGCCCCGGAGCAGCGCCTAGCGCGGACTCGGAGCCTGCGCCGCTGGCTGCATCCCGTCCGACGTGGAGACAAGTGGCCGCTCGAAATAGAACTTGGCAAGTCCTCGGCGGCGAGCAGGAGGGTCTCGCGGGGTTTCTTCGGGGAAGGTAGGCAAACGCGCGCTGGTCGGGTACCCGCCGCGCGCTGGCCGCACTGGACAGAGAGTGCGGGAGCTTCTCTGGAGCACGGCGGCGCGGCTCTCTGAAGAAGGCGGCTCCTTGGGCAGGTGAGGGGAAGCACGATAGGCGAGGGGGCGCGCGCCGTGGCGAGCGGGCAAGCCCAACGGGGACGCTCGAAGGAAAGCCCACCGAAAGGACGATTCGGGATCCTCTTCGCTCAGCTGCCGAAGGCGCCGCAACGCACTGATAAATCCGGCGCGATGGAGTTTGCAGCGAGGAGAGCGCGGGGCTGCTGCAGCGAGGTCCCAGCAGGAAGTGTGCGCGGCGCTTGACAGATCGGCGGGGAGGGTGCGAGGGGGTCGCCTGGTGCTCTGGACCGTAGCAGGCTGATCTTACCCGCGCCACGGCTGTAGGAATCACGTCGATGCTGGTTCGAGGATGCAGCGCGAAACGATTTGCACCCGACTTCCTCGGGCGAGCGTTAAAGGCGCCGTTATCGGGCCTATCGAACTAACGCCCGGTGGAACTCGAAACGGGAAGCCAAGGAAGCCAAGGACGTGGACAGTGTTTTGGGGAAGGGGATCGAGCCCCGAGGTGAGGAAAAAGTCTGCCACTAAGATCGATGGCTTGTCAGCCTATACACTAAATACAACTGTCCATCACTGAAGAGAAGAATGTCGGCGAGCCGACATAAGAATTTCGGGGACGCCGAAGGACGTGACAAAACTGCTATCGGCAAGGGAGTTGAGCGCGCGGGTAGTACTATCTCTAGGACAAAACGCCAAGCGGTTGCTGGGATAGAGATAAGGCCAATGTTACGCCCTCATTCTGGTCCTTCACCGCCCTCACCGGAAATCAAAGCCCTTATCGCCACTGTTTTCTTGACCGCGATACGCGCGATCCCGCCGAGAATGCGGTCCCACATGCGCGCGTAGTAGCGAACCCTCGTCACCGCTGACGTAGTGTGAGAGAAACGAAAACAAAACACGCCACTGTCTCCCCCTCCTCTTCGCGTGTCCCACAACTTTCGCGGAAATCCAGGCGCCCCAAGTGTCGCCCGATCTCGCGTTAAAGTCGATTACGAAACGGGCCGCGGCATGTGCCCGCGAGCCGCCACGTTCGGCATACGCGACCCCCTCGGGCCATGTTTGACTGCTCTCCCGATCACGCCGTGGTCCCCGCGTGTACGTGCGAACGCCGCTATTCGAGGGTACCGGAGCAACGAAGCTCGCTTTTCTTTCTCGTCGCCAGTCTTGTCGCACGTCCAGATCGCCGCCCCTAGGGAATTCAAGGGGTCCGTGTCGTACCTCCGATCACGGCGCGCCGGCAAGACATCTTACAGGAAAGCCGAGTCTCTTGAGATCTCGCAGGGCTCACGAGGATGACACGGCGGGGCCCCGAACCGGGGGAGTTCCTCATCTCCTCTGGTTAGCGTCGTCTCGTCCTCTTCGGTCTCTCGCCTGCCCGTATATTTCTTCTTCTTTTGCGCTTCTGTTTTCCGAGACAAGCCGCCCTTTGAGCTGGATATTCCGGGATATCGGAAGGATCCCAGAGCCCCGGGCTCAAGCTGGTCTCTTCTTTGTCGGCTCCGGACTGTCCCTTCGTTTTGGCGGATGCTCGAGAGACAACGTTCCGAAGTTGTCTCGCGGTTTAGTCTGGAACGGGATGGCTTGGCCGGTGCGAGGAAAATCCCCACGTGTCGTTTCACGGGACTGCCGCAGCGAACCCAGTTAGGGCGCGCAGGTGGTGAATTTTAAGTGGATGCTTCCAGCTGTTTCTGCGCAGCCTTCGCTAATGAAATAAATAGGCGCTTTTAAGTGCACATCAAGGAAGGAACGGGGCGAACTGCCGTCGCCCGTTACCTGTTTTTCACGGCTACGACCGGCGGCCGATCAGTGCGCAAAGTATAATTCGGTTTGAGACCGGACGCAAGCACTACCCTCGGTGAAGTCAGGCTGCAAAACGTAACAGGATCATTCCATTCGAACTGGTGTAGGAGCAACTGTAGCGTAGAGAGGTATATTTAAATATTTATGGCGCAGAATCGCCGTGATGCGATTGAATCGAGTCATTTTGGCGCACCTCTTGGAGCAGCCAAAAGTCCGTTTTGGAGCAGCAAATAACACTTTTGGAGCAGAAGTATACTCTTCATTATCATTCATTCCACTTGGAATACTATTTCAAGATTCATGTGTTGGCCTTTCCATATAAAAGACAGCGCTTCTTTGTCTTCCCATTTCTGTGCAGCCACTTGTTAACATCCACTGCGAAGCAAAGTAAAAATGTAAAGGTGATCAATGGCACCTTACACGTAGGGATTTTATAATGGTGCAAAGTCAGCACGTGAGAATAAGAATTCGTTAAAATACAGCATAACTTATTAACATCATTCCAAAGCTTTCATTTCACTGGTAAAGTCAATTTAATTTTAACTTTACAGACTGCGTCCACGAACGGTATGGACCTATTCCTAGATTTGTGTTTGACGTTTGCTCTCACTCAGCTGGTTCCTTTCGCCACTAGAGTCGTAGGCAATTATTCGAACACTCTCTAGATTTAATTATTTCTGATATCCCTGCAATGGCTCATCAATTTCCTGCCTAGATGGGTTAAGCGACCACAAAGCATTGCATTGTTCTTGATGTTCTAACCCCCAAGTGTGTGGAAAAGAAAATACGTTTGTACAATAAGGGTGACTGATTTAATTTTACGCGTGCCGATAGGATTACTTTTCCTTATATATTTTGAAATTTGAGTCTAGAAGCGTTAATACCAATTGGTGTTTATTTCGAGATAAGCTGCATGGCCTTATTGAGCTCTACGTTCCTCGTGCCGTAATCAAATCGAATGCCTCGAGCCCATGGTTTACTCGTTCGCTTCATTCTCTTTCCAACCGAAAGAAACGACTGTTTCGTACGGCCAGACTTGTGAACACGCCAGAATCTTGGTTGCGATAGAATGTTTGCGCCAACAGGTATAAAACTCAGCTACGTGAGCGTAAACGTAATTTCTTTTATGATACATTCCCTAGTATGTTGCAGACTCACCCCTGTCAATTCTGCTCTGGTCTGTTGTGAATTCAAAGCCACATTCTTTCATTAAGCTAGTTGATGATTTTGATATTTCCATCCCGGATAATGAATGTGCATCTCTTTTTAATACCGTTTTTTTAAGTGTTTTCACTGATCCCACTCATGCCAATCCTGCCTCCCCGTCTCACGCGATTACTTCGATCCTATTATAATCGATTTCACCGTAATTGTTAAAATTATTGATTCTTTAAAAATATCTTCGTCCAGTGGCATAGACAATATAAATTATAAAGTGATTCGTAGCACAAGGCTGGCCTGTGCCCTTTTCTTAACCAGAATACTCCAACAATCGCTGGATAAAGGAGAGGTACTTGACGATTGGAAATGTGGCAGTACCGTCCCGGTTCACAAGGGTGGTATTAAAACATCCCCTCTCAACTATAGGCCATTTTCCCTAACTTGCATATCTTCTAAAATTCTAGAGCATATCATCTCCAAACATATCCATACATTTCTCAACTATAATAGGTTTCTCTGCAGCTCTCAGCATGGTTTTCGCAAGTCCCTGACTTGCGATACCTAACTTACCTGACTTACTAACGACCTTCTTCAGAATATGGACTCCGGTTATCCAACTTATGCAACGTTTCTCGATTTCGCCAAAGCCTTTCAGAAGGTCCCGTATAACCTTTTATTTAATAAATTATCCACCCTAAACTTTGATCCTCAAGTACTGGCATGGATTATTTCGTTTCTTTCGCATCGTTCACAGTCTGTCTGCGTTAACAACGCATCTTTCGCTTCTATTCCTATCCCATTTGGTGTCCCTCAAGGAACCGTTCTTGGGGCTCTGCTTTTCCTAATCTACATAAATGATATCTCACTTCACGTTATCTTCCTCCATTCGTCTCTTCGCGGATGATTGTGTCGTGTACAGAAAAATAACAATTCGCGATGACTTTTTAACATCGCAGACTGACGTCAATAAAATAGCCGACTGGTGTTCTACGTGGCAGATGACTCGTAAAGAGACACTGACAGGGTATTTATGCTCGCCAATGTTTTTATTTGTACGTGACACATGAGAGCCCAACTACCCAGAACACAATTTGGGGCTCGAAATTCGTTTTCTTTCCGCTTGAAAACCAGCCGATCGGGAACTGGCCGGTTTGAGTAGCGCTCACTCTATTCTCCGTGGTCACGTGCCGTTTTCTATTAGACACAACCACCAATTATAATCAAAGTCGTGGGTCAGCAATAGGCACACACTCAATATTTAAAATAGAAAAAGAAATTAGATACCCATTTTTGCGGCTTTCAAAAACTAAAAAAACGACGACTGAAAAAAAAAAAAGTTGCACAGCCACATAATTTTGGCATCGCTCTCCTCCTAGATTTCTTCTTCCTCCCAAATCCAGTTTCGGTTTCGGTTTCGAGCAGTTGCGTTTTTTTACTTTATTAAAAATGTACGCGATGCTGTAGCAAACTATTGATTGGGTAGTCTTCTGACACCATTATAAATCGCCTAGCAAAAAACAAAAAAAAAAACTTTTGGGGTGTGTTAGTGTATTTTTAACACCAACAAATGTAAATGCATGTGTTTCTCCCATTATCCATCTTTTCCCCAGCCGAATTTCACCCTTCACGGCATAGCTCTTGTGTATACTAACGAGTTGAAGTATACCTAGGGGATCCACATTGCTTCTGATCTCACCTTGCATACTCATATTAATACTATCCTAGCATCAGCAAACCGCAGTTTAGGATATTTACGCAGACACTTTAGCTCCGCCTCCCCTGTCCTTAAACGTCTTCTCTATGTTATCATTGTCCGCCCAAAACTAGAATATGCAGCTTCCATTTGGAGTCCTCACCAATCCACTTTAGAAAACCCAATTGAGTCGTTCCAGAACCGAGCCGTCTGTTTCATCCTGTCTGACTACTCACGCTTCTCCACTGTGTCTGCCATGAAAGCTCAACTTAACATCCACAATCTTTCTATTCGACGTAACATTTCGCGCCTTTGTCTTTTGCACAAAATTTATTACAACCCAACCTTACAGTAGTCTTTTCTTCACCCGCCCCCTTACGATTCCGCAAGGTCCGATCATCCCTGCAAAATAGCCCGCCCCAAATGCAGCTCAACGGCATACTTTTATTCTGCCCTTCCGGACGCCATTGTGAATTGGAACAACCTTCCGGAGCATATCGTCATCATCAGCGACGGCACCTTGTTTCGGAGTGTTCTCTCTAATCACCTTACTACTCCCACTCCTCTCTGTAATGCCTCTGGCCCTGAGGGTCCTTGAAATCAATGAAATAAATAAATAAATTAATTAACTAAACATAAAAAAATCAACCTATGGCGCAGTCAACACCTCCTACTAAGCACCTAGGCTTTATTATCTAGGAGGTGTTGGCGCAGCCCAGTTACACCTTATCAATCCCTTCTCAATACAAAAGTTTCAAATTCCCTTCCATAAATCTTTAAAAAAAAGACGACTGCGACCAATGAGGCACGCAACTTGTCAGAATGTTGCAGTCTATCATAGCAACAACTCGCAATTTTATTGTGAACATTTTAATGCCCCGTATATATTGTCAGTCAGCATTCAATAATTTTTATCTTTCTTTTGATATACGAACGCGAACGTGTATTATTCCACCCTGGAAAATTGTTTTTACCACTTAACATGAGGCTGCTACGCGGCGAAGCCACACACACAAAATCGCAATGCCTACTCCGCAGGCGCAGCTTCTCTGTAGTGCACCAGTGCGCGGTAAGAAGCGCACCCAACGGAGCTCATTAAACCGTCAGAACAGCTAGACCACGGAAAATGAGAAATATCCCTTAACTTCCGAGTACTGCGTCACGTTCGATACGAAGATCATATCAAATCACGTTATTGCAGAGCGATGCACTAGAGTTTTGGAAATTCGCGCATCTGGGAGTGTGGCGACGACCGAACAACTAGGTATCTGCATTGATAAAGCGAAATAAGGTTTTGTCACAATGTTGGCACAAATTCTTCCTATTTTAGTGATATTCAGCATGAATGTAGCAGGGTGAGTGCTTCGGCGCAGTTTGGCGCAAATGCTGCAGCAATCCCATCACTGGAATCGCCACTCACAGCTTTAAAAGCCACGTCGCGACGAGCAACTGCATGCAGTCACTTGAACTGTGAATGTGCGTCACTAATTTCCTGATGAACGAAAACATGGCGATTAGTTGGGCACTCACGATCGAATTATCTCGGGGAGAACAACATCCCTGACGTCACCCGAATGGAATCCTTTAATCCGAAGTGGATGCCCGCTCCCTCCGCGGTACAACGGATCGATTATATCCCTTAAGTGGACACTTAAAAGGACACTTAAAGGGACAGTACACGTTTTCTAAACCTACTTGAAGTAGTACTTTAAGTACAATGTACATAAAGTACTTCCCAACACTGGACGAAACCAGTAACTTAAAATAACCGTCAGAGACCAGCATGGGGCCCTTTCGAGATGTGTATTGAGAATGAAGTGTGCATGTACTTCATGTGATCTGTAGCAACATTTTTTATTCTTTTTTTTTCGATCAACGTATTTACAGCTCTAGGAATCAATATTCTTTTCTATTTTTAATATTCAATGTCTGTCTTAGATTACCCACGACTTGGAATATATTTGATACACATCGTTTGAACGCCACGTAACCACGGCAAAGAGGGTGACCGGCTGTTTTCGGGCGGAAAGAAAAGGAATTTCGAGCCGGATTTATGTTCTGGGTAGTTGGACTCTCATTGGTCACGTTCCAATAAAAACCTCGGCGAGCGTAAATACCATGTCAGTCTCCCTTTAACCCTCCGTGCGACGCAAGCGAGAAGGTCCTGGTCTTCGCGATATGCTTTACACGAGCGACCCGCTTTCGCCGATTTGCATCTACGTCGGACCACCGCGGACCGCGCGGACAAAGCAAGGCGACACCGGACGCACTAATGAGAGCGGACCTTCCTTCGCGACCGTTGCTGCAAATCCTCGGCCCAGATAAGGGCCCACCGCGTCGCTCGCATGGCGGCAGACTCTTTGCCCATTTCCCACGAGTCTCACGAGCGGCTATTTCGGACGACGTGCCATGCCACGGCGGACTTCCAGAAAACGGGCGCCGGTCGCTGGCAGGGGCCGCGGCCACACGACAACGCGCGGCGACGAGAGGCGGGGTGCGACGCCTCGGTTCGTGCAACCAGCGAAGGCCGCGGTGCACGCCATGCACGCCGGTGGGCACGCACAAACTCAGAGGCTCGATAACGGGGCACAGTGATGTTGATCGACAGACCGGCTGGAAAAAGATGCTACACCTGCAACGTGTTGCCGCAATGCTCCTCCTCTCCTAATTGCAAAGAAGAAAGAGAGAGAAAAAGAAAAGGTGCTCGTTTCGGGGACGTGTGGTGTTGTGGCGGGTTGGTGACGCTCTCAAGAGCAGTATACTTGCCGCATGAGCAGCGTCAGTCTCCTGCAGTGTTTGTTGGCGGTCGCTATAATGCGACGCTCCCCTCAGTTTCCCACCAACATATCGGATCGGTGATCCCGCCAGGATTCGAACATAAAGGAGGTCGCGTGTTGGGGAACAAACAGAAGTGCAACATACAACAACAGCAACAGGAGACGCCGCCTGAAACGTGCGGCCGAGACGGACCTCGCGTGCGTGCCAACTCTTTTCAGTTCATCCGCGCGGCACACCGCGCTCCCAGTGAAAAAAGAACGAACGAAAAGCAGGCGGCGTGGTGCTCGGTCCTGACTGCGTCCGAATGAAGGACCGCTGGGAAGGACGTTGTCGAGAAGGCGGAAACAAACTCACGGTCAGTTCTCCTCACCTGCCGTGGCCGCGGCCACGGAAGGCCGGCTAGCGCGGCGCTGAGAAAAAACCGACAAGTTCGTCTTTGTCTACGTGTGGGCCGGTTCCCGCGTGACACAACAACGCGAGGGGACACAGCCCAATCGCCCACGATTACCGCGGAGACCGCGGCAAGGCTTCGCACTCTCGCGGGACATGTCCGACCTCAAGTGTATACTTTGAGATCAAATTTGCCAGCCTCCAACGCCGCTGTTTCGGACTACTTAGGACAAGCATCCATCGCTATGGGTTGAGAGGGAAAAGGAGTTTTAGTATTGCGTATCGGAGCAAACGCAAGCGCTGTGCGTTAGCGTTGCGCGCTCCACGCTGCGCATGCCCAGTTTGGGCTCCGCGCACGCCCAGTGGGGAACAAGCAACGCTAAGGCCTGGTTCACACTTGCGAATCGGCGGGCGAATCTGCAAGAATTCGGCCGCCGGGCGTAGCGTCCACTGTGCATTGCCGCGGCCGATTCCGCTTCGGCGGCGGCGGATTAGCTGTAAGTGTGAACCAGGCATAACGGAAACGTACAGCACTTGCGTTCCATCGGATGCGCAATATTAAACCTCACTGCTATAGCTTGTCTTATGGCCGCGTTGCGTATTTTCATTTTGTCCGTTGAAAGTTGTGACGGCACCAGCGAAATTAACAGCGAAATTAACGTTCGATCGCACTTCGGCTCCTATAGTGTTTCGCGGGAATATTCTGGAATAGCCCCATCTGTGCCGGAGGAGACGCACCGAGCAGCGACAGCGGATTTATCGATTTATCGTACGTAATAATAACTGCGAGAAATGTGAAAGCCGAAGACTTTGCCGCATCAGTGCGCTGGACGAGATGGAACCGCACGCGGAGAGTATCACCCGCAGATGATGACTTACGGTAGTATTTTTTGAAGCAGGTCAGCATGCGTGGAGTGTAGACACGGTGAAGGGGATAACTTTAACAAGACGCAATGTGAAAATGCGAGACAATAATTAAGAAAAGGAGACAATTGGCTGCAGAAACAACTATTGTTGGTTGCCTATGAATTGCGATAGCAGTTGTCATGTGACTCACAACGATGCTCACTGTGAATACGATGACGCATATTTTAAGTAAACACTTAATTTTAATAATGGTTTACGACGTAATCATTGACATCAGCGCGACTCAGTGTTGTAGGTGTTACCAAAAAAAGTGACAAAATACGTTATTCGTTAGTTGCAAAATAAAGGAACGTGTTACCGATCTACGTTACCTCAAAATAAAATGAACGCGTTACCGGTACTGCTACCGATAAAAAGTAACGCACGTTACGTTTTAGTTATAAATTAACAATAACAGCGGGGGTTTTTTAGTTTTTTTTTTCGACAGCGTTTTTTGACATTGGGATGAAGGGCACGGCCGTTTTTTTTTTTTCTAAAGTGAAACATTTTTGCGTGTGGAAAAGACGCAAACTTTTGAAGGCAAGTAGAATGAGTGCAATAGTTATTGACTACATACTTTGCTTCGGCTTGAGTACGGACACAGCCGACGCTACGAGCTAATGGGACCAACCAAGCGGCGTCAAAAGTGCAAGTCACTGGGCCCCTTCTGTCAATGATTGGTTCAGCGATGATAGAACGCGTACAGAAACATGACGAACACCACGATGATGGTGCCCTTTTGATGTTGTGTGATTGGTCCCATCAGCTCTTAGCGTCGGCTGCGTCTGAACTTATTGTGGAACGAAGTATAGAAACAAGAACAAATATTTAAGCGTACTTTCTCCAGGTTTTGGGAAGAATGTGTAACGAGTAACGTAACCCGTTACTTGAAATAAGTAACGTAAGTACGTTACCCTTTATTGTTTAAAAGAAAAGTAACGAGTACGTTACTACGTCACTGAAAAAAGCAACGCGTTACCGGTAATGCCGCTACTTAATTGTAACGCGTTGCCGCCAACACTGGCGCGACTGCAGAGCGCCACTCTGAAATTGAGTGATTGCTTCGCCTCTGTCTAATTGTTTAATATTCAAGCTGTTTTACCATCATCATTGAGCATGTATCAACTAGCTAAACTAAAACCGATAATTGCTTCGTAGCTTGGGACCAAATGTGAATGTGTGCGTATCTGCCGCTCCGTGTGTATGCGCGGCGCAGCTTCATCTGCTTGCGCCGCAACCAAGAGTGATTGCTTCGTAGCTTAGGCGCAAATGTGAATGCGTGCCGCTCCGTGAATGCGCGGCGCGGGTTTATCTGCTTGCTAAGACGACGTCCTAGAGGACGACGTGAAAGAAGCCGTCTAGGACGACCTCTAGGGCAATCTCTCGGACGACCTCAAGACGTAACACACGACATCTAGAACGATCTCAAGGACTACGTCTAGGGCGATCTCAAGGACAACCCCTAGGAAGACCTCAAGGACGACGTCGAGGACGATGTCCTA
>JAZHYW010056671.1:0-33118 GCA_037355805.1 Ixodes ricinus
ACCTCTCGAGCGTGCAAGCAGGCGCAGTGGCATCGGCGTTCCGAAGGTCGGTCACCTGGTGTACCCAATGCGCACACCTCGCGTCGCGGATTTGTAAACAACACCAATCCGACCACCACGCGCTCTGCGAAAAAGCCGTAGTTAGCTCAAATTTCCTCGCGTTCTACTTCAGTAGCGCGAGCCTTCAGCGCGAGCTCTCTGGCTTCCTGCAGTGCGCTTGGTTGCCGCGTGCCTAGGGCGTGAACACTTGCGTTAGCAATGGCAGAAAGTTCCACTGCTTCATCTCAGCTGCTTAGCGACGACTAACCGCGAAGGCTGGACAAGCGCGAGCGGCTAGCTTCGGATCTGCCTTGACTGGAGCACCCGCTGCACGAGCGCTAGTGCAGCCGCCGGGGTTTCATCCAAAGCAACTAGCTCGGGCTTTGGCACGCGCGGCTAACAGTAGTCCATGCTAAGTGGAGACGAAGTATGTCTGGAGCACTCGCTGCACGAGCGCTAGTGCAGCTGCCGGGGTTTCATCCAAAGCAATCCAGCCTGGGCTTTTGGCACGCGCGGCTAACAGTAGTCCATGCTAAGGTGAGACGAAGTATAGTCTCAGCTAGGGTGCCTTCATGTGCGCTTTGCTTAGGGTGGAGACATCAGGCCATTTTGTCCCACACTTTTATTTTATTATTTTCTTGTTCAGAACCGCGTGAAAGAGCGTGTCCCTCGGCACGCGTTTGCAGGCTGATTATGCTATGGCGACATTTTGCTTTCGTCGATTTCTTTGTATTTTACACGTGAGCGCGTGCTGTCGGCATCAAGCTACAAAGGGTGGCATCACCCTAAACAGAAGGACATTGAGGCACCTAGTCTCAGCTGAAGGTGAACTGAATGACCTATTGCAATGCCCAAGCATCAAGGAGAATGCAGGGATTGGCGTTCCACGCGCGCGCGTGCTGGCCTCTCAGCAGTAGTAGCTTCCCAAGCAAAGCCTCAAACGAATGGCATCTTGCACGCGTTACCGTCAATGCTTTCTTTTGGTTGTGCACTTCGAATCTTTTTTATACGAACGGCGTGCGCAAAGTGTGGCGCGTGGAACACCAATCCCTGCATTCTCCTTTGATGCTTGGGCAAGACAGCAAATGGTCTATTAGTACTCCTTGCCGCGTGAAAACAACAGAGTCACCACATGGCCAGAGGAACCACCAGATTAACAAAATAACGTGTCTAAACTTAGCTGTGGCACTCACTCAAGGCAACCATGCAGAATGCGAGAAGAGGAATACGGGAGCTTATAGCCCTAGAGGCATGATTCCCCTGCACGAGATGCTGCGCAGGACGAGCGCCTTGTCAAGGCTCACGTCGGGCCCGTGGGCTTCGCTGTGCTCCAGGTTTAGGTAAAATTAGCTTTGTCCGGCTCTTCACGAGCCCACCTGCACAATCAGCGTGATAAGTCACTTTCGGATAGACTGAGTGGTGAACGCGTGAAACAGCTTTCGCTACCCGCGGTCAGTCACGTGCGAGTCTACATCTCGTGTACTCTTGAACGCGCATCACCCGATCACGCCCACCATGCGACAGGTTTCGGCCCGATGCTATTGCCCCCTAACGACGTTGTTGCACGCGGAAGAACAGTGTTCTCTTCCAGTCCTGTCGGGTGAGCTCGCCTGGGAAAACTACAATTCGTAGGCCTGCTTTGCTCGTCGTCCATTGTTCCAAGCCTCGCCATAACCCAGTCGCGCCTTCTTACAGCAGAGAAATATCTGGGCTACACCTGCAGCCTCGCGGGAGGCGAGAAAAAATAAAATAAAAATGCGGTGAACTGATTCTCACTTTCTCCAAATGTCTTTATGCGGACACGAAATTGTGATTAAAATCGAAGCAGGACATGAAATGAATAACGAAAAAAAAAATATCGGCAAAATCTGTTAATTATTGCTGCACAAAAAAAAAAGCAAAGAAACGCAACGCCAGTATGGTATTTGCATTCACGCAAAACCCAAAGTTAAAGAAAGAAAGTCCGGCTTCGCGAAACGATATTAATTTACCCTAAGAGCATTCGAATTAAGATATATGTAGGCGCACCTTGTAATTCGTTTCACCCATATTATCGCGTATCAGCGCTTACTGGCGCGAGCATGGTGCTTGATCTCGGACCATTTGCATGCGTGCTCGAGCAAACAAAACCCTAGATGAAGCCACGCGCCTCGCGCCAGTAGCTTTGACAGCGTTGTACACTCAAGTATGAAACAGATAGATTAGCTTTGCGTTACTTTATCAAGACGTACACGTTACAAGCGCGCTTCCACAGCCAAATATTGCAGGAACTACCTCGCGGAGCGCGTGAAGAATGCGCGAAACTTCATTTTCTTCTCGATGTGACGACGAGCATGCTGTATTCATCTGACAGCAGAAATCCTCCCAAATCTCCACAGGTCGGGTCATTGACATGCGCTCAGCTCCTCGTAGGCTTTCAGCTGAGCCAGGCAAGAAACCGCGGGGGATCTCGGTGCACAGAGAGTGTTCCCTTGTTTGGGAAGCTTCCTATCCAGCTCGTTGAAAGGAGGGTGAGGAACTGCGGAAGATAACAGAAAAAAGCAGCAGACTCCAAAGCGTCTACCAGGGATCTTGTCTGCGCACCACCTTTGCAAAACAAGGGGTGGTCAGGACTATCGAAAATGACGGCAGCGGTGCGTCGCGCTCAATCCCTTACGACCAATTTCGGGATCGTAGTACTTAAAGAAGCAACTCCAGTCAATATTTTCGAATTTGGCATTACGACTGTTTTCAGCTCAGTCAGTTTCCTGAATTACAAAGCATCTATTTTTCTTCTTCGATTGTATAATTGACCCCGTAAGTGATGACGTCACAACATGGCGTCTGGGTCCAAACAAAGCGTTGCTAGGGACGTTGCTATGGACTAATGCATGGAGACTCCACATGAGGCTAGATTTTTGCTTACAAGTAAGTAAACAATTTTTTGTAAGCAACCAAACCTCTTGATATCTAATTATGAAGATGTTCTTGTCGTCTCAGTGTCGTATCGCAACGATGAAAGCCATTTCTGAAGTCTTACACTCCGCTTTGCTTTGGTAGCAGACGACACGATAGATTTGCTGGCCTCTGTTGCAGCGGGCGTCTTCATTAAACGAGCGACAAAAACAAGTGCATCACCATGGCCGTAAAGGCCTCCGCAATGTGCGTTTTTTTTTTCCTCTGAACAACCCAGCTTAGTTACGAGGGTGAAAATGCAGCAAAATCAAACCACGTCACGCAGATCAGTTACGACGACGACCTGAAGTGCATTACCGGCGTAGTGCAGGCTACCATGAGAAACAAATCGTACGCCGTCGAGGTAAGTCGTTTGTTATTATTATTATTGTGGTTGTCAGGTTATTAAAGAATTGCATGTCTATCGCGATTTCGCAGTATTTTGCTTTTTTTTCCCCTTGGTATACATCAAATTCCGTGGATGTGCTCTTTTGGTGAAGATCTTCATCGAACCCGCGATGCGAGTACAGTCTGTAATAGACTCACCTTATGTTTTTTATCCAGTTCTTTCGCGCTTTGGGGTCTTGCGGAAATCTGAAGAAACTGCAAGAATCTCTCTCCACGCGATGGTTACAACCAGGTATACGAAGCACCCTCGCATAGCGCGAGTCCGCAAACAAAATTTGGGATCTCAACCGTTCGCCTAAAGTGCTTTTCTCGCGGGTGCAATGCGATCTTTTAGCAGACTATCATCTCGATCGACGCCCGGACTTTCGATAAACCATATTTTGCATCGCACCCACTATGAAATCTTAGAAGTGTATGAAACTAATTATATTTCAAACAAATGCGATGTCAGAATATCGTCTTTATTCACACGATTCAAACGACGGCCCCACTTGGCCGGCAGGCGTGCGGCAGACGGCATACTTCTTGCATTCGTCGTCTGCTGCAGGCATCTTGAGGACCGGAAGTTGCAGTCGTAAATATTTCAGAAACGAGCGATTACCGGCACACTTCTGTCGAAACATATATGACATTCAAGCTTTCTATATCTGTGATTTTTAGAAGTTTAAATCCTACTCTGATTTTTGAACGGTCGAGTTTTCGTAGCGAAACCGAGCCACATGTATTCGTCCATAACAACGACCCTAGCAACGGTTTGTTTGGACCCATGACGTCACACTTACGGAGTCAATTAGTCTAATAAACGCCAAGGCCTCAGGTTTGCTTCGGGCGTCTACGGAAACTGAAACTATTGTTGCTAGAGAGATGGCAACACTGGGCAGAGTCGTATATGTAGAGAGTTTGGTCAATGGGAGGCGCGGGCAGAGCCAGGGCGTGCGGCAGACTCGGAAAGAGGGCTTGGCATGCTCTCTTGACCAACCAGAAGTCGAAAAGAATCCCCTAGCGGTGGTAGCGAGAAACAGTTCTGATCAAAGGTCTATGTTCGTAAATGGTTTTAATAAGCGCGTAAGAGTGAAGTGTAGTAACTCTTTGTGGTTGAAAATAGGTGCACGTGTTGTTTTGATCGCGATCATGCAGAAAGATGTAAGAAACGAATGCACCGCTCAACTCTGTTTTGCTCGGACAGAGTGTGACCGCTCGGACGGCAGATTCCCGGCCCTCGGCGCTTGGCGTACGGATTATGTCGATCGTTCCGCTAGTCGCACTCTTCCACTATCATTTTGGATGAGCGTGATTGAAACGTCACGTGTACCATATTTTCAGTCATCGAGAGTTACTCCAATGCAGTTATCAGGTTTGTTTCTCGCGACCACCGCCAGGGTATTATTTCCGGCTTCTGATTGGTCACATTCTGAATTTCTGAAGACGCCCTTGAACACGCCCAGCCCGCTTTCGGCCAATGGCGCCTCCTCATTTGTCTCCTATACTTCCCAACGAATGGCCAAACTTCTACATATACGGCTCTGCAACACTGATCAGCTGTACGACCAACGACATGACGTCACGGTGGTGCTGCGGTGGGCGGACGGATGGATGATGTTTATGGCTATACCCTTTGTAACGGGAGATAGCTTGCGCCACCTGGCCTAAAGGCTCAATATCACACTCTTGCGACCGGAGTACGACCGAGAAAGCACCAGACCGGTTTTTATAGCCTCTGCGATCTCTTTGGACCGATGCGCACAGCGCAGCTGGTCCCAAGAGATCGCAAGATGCTTAAAAACCGGCGCATCCGGTCCTAGAGATCGCAAGAGGCTTAAAAACCGGTCTGTCTCTCTAGATCGTACTCGGTCGCAAGAGTGTGAACGGGCCTTAAATGGGCCCTGCAATCATATTTAAGCGTCTATCCTTTTTTGCGGTTTCCACGTCTCTTGGGGTTCGGGCAAGCCAGCGCGCACGGAGACAGTAACTCAAATATCACTGCGTCATATTTTAACCGGACGACGCGGAAACCTCCTCCACCTACGAGGGCGACCGCGCTGCCGAAAGAGCGCGATATGTGACGTCTTAGGTCCCGGCCTTACTACTGGTCAGAGCCGCTAAAAGCTTTTTTTTTTTTTTTAGTCGAGATACAAAATATAAGTGTCGCGAACCGTTTTAATTATGTATGAAAGTAGTTTTTGTTCAGTATTTTAGATCGGAAAAGAAACAAATGCAGTTTATAAAGTACGGAAACAAGGAATGACCCGTCGGCAAAAATCATGCAGAACCATCCTTTGGGAATGATTATCTACGTTAATGCGAATAGCATCAAACGGTGCGGAGTTATGCGCGTTCGTCAGGTGGCCGGCACACTCTAGATACGCCAGCCCACTCTTGAGGCGATTCTAAATTTGTTGACACTTTCACAGCCCTGCGCACGATCTCCGCAGCCCAGCACGTGCGTTTGTGTCACTTAGGAAGGCGAGCAAAGCACGCGCCATACGCACAAACACTCAAAATGGTACCGACCAGACTTTCTGGCGTCTCAGCTAGTCTCAACCAACGGTACTCTAAACGGTTGTTTATATCTTTACCATAGGACGCGCTTTACAGCGCTGTCACAGCTACCGGTGCGCGCGCGTTCCATGCACGAGGGCTCATTCCGCTCTCGTGCTAAGCCTCACGAGAGCGGAAATGAGCCCTCGTGCATGGAACGCGCGCGATGGTAAAGATATAAACAAGTTTTTAGAGTGCTTTGAATGACTGCCTTCATAGCTCTGTGGTTAGCGCGTCTGCCTGCTGATCAAAGGGTCAACGGTTCGAATCCCGCCGGCGCCGGTCTTTTTTATTTATTTATCGACCCGCGGCGTAAGAGGTTAGATAGCCAGATAGATAGATAGATAGATAGATAGATACATAGACGAAAAGTGCGTGAAGTATCCAAAGAATGCTATTCGCATTAAAACCAAGCTCTGCAGAAAACAACTTAACACAATGCGCCCGGCTCCTCCCCAACAGTTCAATGTTCTTACCAACAGTACACCTAGAGTCGTAGCGTATTTAGTGGCACCAACTATACCGTTCACCCTATAGCATAGGAACTGTTCGTGGATCGTACGCTGAGGATTTCTGGGCCCTGAGGGCGCGTGCCCAGTCCTCGCTCACAGTGACGGCACGAGCTCCTGCCAGCAACGCCGAAGCTCTTGCGTACGATCTTACGAAAAGTTACTTTGAACTAACGCTACAATGGCGAGACACCAGAAAACACCATGCAGTTCGTGAGCCCATTCAGATGGATAACCAAATGGCCAATCAATCCCGAGTCCACCAAAAGCGCGCAAGATGAGAACGATGTATGCCGGGCCGATTGAGGTTCACCGCGCCACCGGCCTGGCGGCGCGACGGTGGCCTGTTTTCACTCGGCAGAGCCGGCCGCCCGACCACGAACGCACGTGCCAGTAGGGCGTGGGCCGCCGCCGACCGCCATGAAAAACAGAAAGCGTGCCGCCGCGACCGGCTGTTTTCTCTCGCCCTGGACGCCGCCAAAGAACACAATGCGAGCCAGGCACCCACTACCCTTGACGGCCGAGCGGCGGCCCCGGAACACGCTCCCGGAAAAGAAGGACTAATTAGACGCCGCGGTCACCCAGAGCAACTCTCCGGGGAATGCATCACTGCAGCATCGAGAGCGATGCGTTGCATTCCTCGTTGCACCAGACCATTAATACTAACTATACTACGCGACCAAAAAAAAAAAAAGTCAAACACGAAATTTAACATGATTAACTATTGACGGCAATCAGTATTAGGAGGCTGACCAATTGAGAGACTATGGAAAAATGTAATAGTCTTTTCTTAGATATTAATTGATTTATTTTCACGCTTTTAAACACGATTCTCAAAAACGCGCGCAAAAAAAGAGCTCCGGCCCACAATGACGCTTAGAAGAGTGACGTTTCAGTGACGTCGTCACTTGTACCGTCGGCGCAATCACCACGGACGCTGCCGAGAGTGTGACGACATCATTGAAACGTGTTTGCGACTACGTCACTCTTCCAAGCGTCATTTTGGGCAGGGCTTGCTGCGCTTTTTGGAGTCTCAATTTTGCGGGAGCAAATTTTATGAAAATGGCGCCAATCGGGGAGAAATTTGTTTTTTACGCCAAGAAAGATCCGATTCTATCAAAAACCGCTTTAGGGCGTTCCATCTCGCCAAAAATGCAGTCCCTAAAAAAGTAAAGAATGCAGGGGCATCAATCGTCCCGGAAAGCCTGTTCTTGTTTGGCAGAGAAAGAGCGGAAAGCATCCATTGGGCAAAGAAAACCCAAAACATACAAGCCAAGAAAGAAGAAAAACATCCTGTCACAAGAAATAGGTACGAGTTTCCGTACCTCACTCTTGTAAGGCAGTATCGTGCATGCTATCTTAGCATCACTTGGATCAGCAGAGAGAGACTTCATCAGCGTGCCTTGTACTTCAAGAGAGGAGAACCAGTCTAAATCCGTCCTTTGTTGACGATATTCTGTTTCCACACAGCGACCTCGACAAGTGAAACGTGCACGTGTGTGCGTTATTTTTTTTATCTCGACAAATGGCAAGCTGTTGCTAAGTGTGTGGTTCGGAGCACGCAGTTGCGGGTTCGTGTTTAAAACTGGAACCGATATGTTGCTATTATTGAATATTGTGATATTGTGATATATAAACAAGCAATGGAGTGTTGTGATATATATAAACAAGCAAATAAAAATATCCATATCAAACTGCGGGTCGAGTCGCCAAGATCACATTTGTTTCTGTTCATTGCTCTTCGACTATCTCTCGGACATTTCTCCATTCCTTGCACTCGGGGGTTGAAAGAGCCGCTAATAAAAATCCCCTCATGCCTTCTATAGATTCGTGTAAAATTGAAGATACAATAAACAAAAGGAGCGCTGTTCCATCGTTCTCTCGAAAGCGTTCCAGTTCCACCGATGTAAAATGGAACGGTAGCGTTCGTCCGTTCCTCCTAAGATGAACGTGTTCCAGGAATGTATGGTTCCTTCGAACGCGTTCCGTACAACACTCTTTCAGATATCGCGACCTGCTTCGCGTTTGATTGTGCCGTGACGGAAGCCCATCATGAGTCAAGTTGAAAAAAATAATCAATGCCGTATGTGATCAACTCGAAAAAAAAAGAAAATCAAAAAGCTTAATCACTAAAGCAATTCACAAAAGCGAGAAACTTCATCTCTGCGAAAAGTAACGAAATCATTGCTTTGATTCATGAAAATTTCACTCGTTGCCAGGTTTTCGAGCTAGTTACTTGCTTCACCAGGACGAAATCGGCGACGGCGTTGGCAAAAGCGAGGGAAGGTGCCAGAGAAGAAACCATTCAGTATTCTGCATCCTTCCTACGATTTCCGACCCTTCCCACAGGCAGAACTATGCCGCGACCGGATAGCCCAGAAACCAAACGCCAAACTGCTGACCGAATTTGCAGTGCCAATTTTGTGGCGCGCACTTATTCGTCAAAGCAGCGAACATTGATCGATATCTTTTTCATTTTCTTTTCGACAAATGCCGAAGTATCCAAGTCACTACAAGGAACGACGTGATGCGATACTACGTGCCCGCAGCTAGGCGCTCGTTAAGCGACCGGCTCCCCGGCACGCAGGCAATCGACGATCGGGAGCCTGAAGGCCCGGCGAGCAAGGCGCATTCATCGGCGGGGTGCATGCGCGGCCGCGATCGTCGAGAGGCTCTCCGATCGAGAACGGCGCGCAATCACAATCAGCATCAAGGACGGCCCGAGACGAGCACAAAGCCGCGATGAGGGGACGATAGACGAACCCTCTCGCCATCTTCGCCCATTGGGCTCACGTGTTTCGAAGAACTGCACGGCGGATTACAGTCCGGTGTACACCGACCGAGTCGCGCGGACTCGAGCTCTATACCACGAGGGCCTTGTTCCCGAAATTTGCTCGATATCACTCCGGAGTAAAGGTTTTGTACCTCGACGCCCGAAAACCTACTCGCGTCCAGCACCGCCCTATCGGTGTCATCGCGCGACATGACCCACGGGAGTACCTCGAGTCTATCTCGTGTGAAGATTTGGAAAACGGCCAAGGATTAGTAAAACGATATAAAATAGCGCAAAAAAGACAAAACAAGAAGTATACAGGACAGGAGGCGCTAGCGCCTGTCCAGTGTAGCGCCTGCGCTGTGGCGCTTCTTGTCCTTGTCTATTTTGCAGCTATTTTATGTGTTTTACCAAGATGAACCAACCTAGCCCAACAACGTACCCTAATAGGCCAAGGATTACGTCTCTCAATTTCCCGACTTTCTGCAGGATCTCCCCCGATCATCGTACCAAACTTTTCGGTTAAGCTGGAGGAAACAGAAGGGTCTTACAGTCGGCGACAGGGTAAGAGTCCAGATAGATGGCGCGCCTCCAGCACGTGCTCGTTGCCTTCCGCCGTGCTCTGGCTGCTTGTGTGACCATGTGTTATCAACGGCAGAGAGCTCACGCTCGAGGCGGAGCCATCTACTGGCTTCTTAACATGTCACCGATTATACATAGAGTTATCGAAAGAGTTCCGCAGCCCGCGGAAGCGTTCCGGAAAGCTCACCCCAGCCAACAACCATCCTCTACTTCGTTTCACCCTGCGTCCGAGCGGAGCCAAAGGCTACAAGACACACACGTGGTACAAACGCGCAGACTGCAAGGCCACGGTAATGGCGCATGCCATGCCTTGATTGGTTCGGACGTTGATAACATACGACTTGGAAGAGGGTCGTGACGTAGCGTTTTCGGTGCCGCTCGATTGGCCTCATCGGCTCGTAGCGCCGTCTGCACTTTGACTTTGACGAATGGTACCTGCGTGCGAAGACTCGGAAGTTCTCCATACCGAATAAAGTAACCGAGAAAAAAATCGGGAACAAACTGCCAGCTACGGCGGACTTCAGAGATAGCAAGAACCATACTAATTAGTATTACAGCACAGAGGCTGGCGATGCGAAAACGTGGGTAGAATATCACCCCGCGTTTCCGCATCGCCAGCCTCGTGCGTGCTGCATGAGTGGCAACCTTAGCGCACCCCTAATGCTTCCCGGCATGCTCCAGGTTTTCCTAAAATTGACCGATTTAGGGGTTTGCGGTGACGCTCAGAAGTTTCGCATTGTGAACCATATGTTCGTTTTCACCAATCAAAAAGCTCATTAGTAAAACTTTTGTTAATTGTTTGGCTAATTAGTATGCTCTTTGCAATCTCCGACGTCCGTGGCTAACAGCTTGCATTGGAAAAAAGTTTTTGTTTTGTTTTTTACTGACGCTGGTAGGAATTTTTGGAAGTTTTTGTCGCGAACAATAAGAGGCGTTTTGTCCAGCTCTGCTATTCAAAGAGCTCGGCGTTTACCCAATACGAGACCTGTGAACTGGATTCTTCTTATATTTTTTTCCTGTTTCCTCTACCGAGCGGCACACATTGGACACGAGTTCCGCGTCAGTGTTCGGCTACGACAGCAGAGCGCTGCGTCAATGACCAGCCAATAATATTACCCCATTCCCATAATCGTAAAGGTACCTGTAGTTAAGGGACCTTTGTGACCAACGGCGAATCAGTTCGCGATCCTCCGCACGTGGCATGTGCCCGCGACGCCAGAGCCCGGGTCGATTCGCTAATTGAAATGGACCTATGCGTTAAAGGTAGCTTAATGTTCGCCGTGTGATGTCACTCGTGATGGCGTTATCCTCATGGGTTCAAGTTCTCAAATTAGCCGCTAGGAGCGCGACTGTTGGATCGCCTCTCCAATAGACAGATAAGCTGAATAGCCACGTCACCCAGCGAGGGCCAACGCGGGTCACATAGAGGACACGAGTGCTGCGACAGCGTTCAGTGACTCGTGTTCGGACTCATTGAACACGGATCCCAGCTAACACGTACCTGTGTCCAACCTGCCTCGCGCTGGCCCTCAGTCGGTGACGTAGAAAATTCAGCCCTACTGCTTTCTATGTGCTTGCTCCAGTGTTGCCCCAGCACGCGCTCAGCAGCAATCAACTCAAATCTGGCGGCCGAGTGACCTCCACTTGCATTCGTTTCGGGCCTCATCTTCCTAGCTGTCCACTCAACACCGATAATTTATAAGCAGTGTCGCGACCTATTCCCCCGAGATGCCATGTTTTCAAATACACAACAGCGAAAATTTTTTACGGACACTATATTTTGTGCTTAGCTTCCTATTGGAGAGTATTCCTTCTTACTGTGACCGTTTTTTGTTTTCGTTGTTGCACTGCAGTCGGAAAAGACCAATGAGAAATTAGTAAACAACCGCGCTGCTTTTTTGTCTGTTGTGGGTAACATAGTTAACTTGTGAAGCGCCTAAAGAACAGGGACACGAGGAAAGACGAGACAGGACCAAGCGCTAACTTAACGTAAAGGATAGCGTTGTCGCCACTCAGCGTGCACAGAACACTAGCTGCGGTTTGCGGTACGCGTACCCTATTTTCAGGAAATTGCGTGCGTACAAGTTAATCATGTACCAACTAGCCCACCTATCCATTTTACGGTAACATAGGTATCTCCCACATTTTAATTACTTAAATAACGCTTCGTAGCTGGCAACCTGGTGTCAATAAAAAGGAGGAACATTTTCCTTGTCCTCTCCCTGTACTTCCATTAGATCATACTGTTTGAATGTAAGACATACGTGCCAATAAATAATGTAAGACTTATTTAAAGCTTATTGTTCCTGCATTATGTATTCTTAATTCCGGAAAACCGACGAATTAATCTGTTAAAGGCCAACCCATTGATCGGTTAAACAAAATGGACGTTGCTAATCGTTTCTCGTTTACAGATCCCCCCCCGCACAGAAAAATGGTATTTTTCTGAGCAGGCGTACGACAGAAAGCGTGCAACAGAGCAACGTTTTCCCGTTGTCGTCGGTCTTCCCGACTCTCGCCGAGTGGAGACGCTGGCGCACCGATTTGTGAACCGGCCCACGACTCACGTCGGAGGCATTCCACGTCGGCAGCGGAAGGAGTCCAGCCGCAAGTGCAGTCCCATGGCGAGACGACTGGCGCTGGCTGACTCATTCAACATCCGTTCTTCGCCGGAGCGCCGAGGTCTCTCGGAGAAACAGGATTCGATCGGTTCGAAGGCAGTTCGGGTCGATACGCGGAACGTTGCCGTCATCGCGTTCGATACAATTCCAAGGGCGTTTATGAACCTGCGTGCATCTTATAGCGACCCGCGCTGGATGTCCGACGGGAAGGCTTTCTGTACTGACTAGACCCTTTCCGAAATTGTGAGAATGGTGCATAGATTGTGCGCAGCCGACATTAGTTGGTGGTCTCATCGCTCCCGCCTTGACCCGTGATTGGTTCCGAGTTGGCGCCGAGCACTGACGCAGCACTCGTGTGGAATGCGTTTCCATCCGAGTACACCTGAATGCTGACGAAGCGCTCGTGGCCAATGCGTGCTCGCAGTGCATGACCAACTAATGGCGGCCGCACATAGGGAGTTTTAGAATAGCATACGTAAAGGATAGCGTTGTCGCCACTCAGCGTGCACAGAACACTACCTGCGGTTTGCGGTTCGCGTACCCTATTTTCAGGGAATTGCGTGCGTAGGCAAAGAGTCTGTGCGCACCTCCAAGGAGGATTCGTGATTAGAAGTTGGCTAAAGCCAAGACGAGCACGGTTAAAAAATGGCGGCTCCCAGGAGCACCGCAGCTGCGGGCGCGTTGGCGGTCGTCGTGAGCGCGACGTCGGCGCCATCCTCGCGACTGCGATTTGTAACACGGGACGACATGGCACTCGATTTGGAAGACCCAGTAAGGTGGGCAACGATCGCCGGCAACTTGATGCTTGCGACGCGCTAACATTTTTCGGCGAAGGTCAGTACACGAGACCTCTCTTGCCGAGGCGACACGACGGGCACGACCGAGTCGACCGCTCCCGTCGCATTCTCATATTTGAACAAATATAAAATGTTACTCTAAATATATATATATAGGTGGTTTCGTCCTCAAATCGTGCAGGCAAAAAGGGTCGAATTTTTAATTTCGCTGAAAAAAATATATGTTATGGCGTCGTCTCTAAAAACGCAGTAGCCACAAACCGCAAGTCCGTCGGATTTTTCGTTCTCGACTTACGAATTTTAAAAGAGGCCGCGGCGGAAAGCAGTGTTTTTCACATCCGTCGTGGGTCGGATGTTTCGCTCGATCTCCCGTCGTGGATTTTCAGTCCACATTATATTAACTTTTTTCAAGCACTCTGTGGGCACAGGTAAAAGGCTCTAATACCATGAAATAATTTTAGGCGTTTTGCTTTTTTCTGTAAAAATGTCAAAAACGCCCCCTCGGTCAATTGTTGACGAACTTTGACAATTAAATACTGGCGATCTACTTGGGTTACATCAATATTTTGTATGTCTATGAAGAGCCCAAAACACGCTCTTTATAGATATTATAAAATGATTTATCTGTATTAAATATCCTTTGCGGGACGTTTACGTTAATGTTATGCGAAAACCAAAAAGTACCAATTTTAAAATCGATTTTCTCAAAAAACCCATTTTTTATTTTTTTTATTTTTTGTTAAAATATAGATATGATAGTTGTCTACTTGGAAAGCAAGTCTAGAAAGTGTATATTTTGTTTGTATGTTCTATATTTAAGCCTCAATATCGGAAAAAGACGTCTTCGTTTTGCAAGACCTAAGTCAGACAAAAAAAAACCGTGCGCTTCAATGAATTGTAAAAAAGTTTCTTGAATTTTTGTCTGCGTTTTGTAATCAATTATAAACGCATTTTTGTGGTATTGAATAGTTATTTATGTTTTGAAAAGAGCGGGAAACCACGAGAAACATATCTAATCAAATCAGCAGGCCTAGTAGACCTTCAATATCGAAGAGGCACAGACGTTGTATTTTTTCGATTGATAAAGCTTTCACTGTAAACCAACGCATGACTAGCTATTAGCTGTCATATTACTAAGACATGAAAAGTCACCACGTCATTGATCTATTATATACAATTCTTTCCAAAACCAAACGCTAGGGTTTGTTCACCGTACATCGCACAGATCACCAGGGAATATCCTTTCACTTCCGTAATACACAAAAGTGATGACACAAAAACGATCCGAAACACACGGAGAGATTGTCACGGAGAAGGGTAGGAATAAAAATAAATAAATAAGAATAAAATTATCCAACTCCGATCTTAACGAAAATTGCGGTAAAAATAATAAAGCTTAGGTTCGAGCGGTGGCAAGGCGATAGGTCCACGCCTGGTGGAGAGTAAGACAAAAACGACAACGACACGTAAAGGAAAAAAAAATTAAGACAGAAAAACTCCAGCTGCGCACGGCAAGAACAAAAACCAACTCCTCCGGGCATTCCCCAAACGGGACACAACCAAATCCGTGCGACCACGCTCTCTACAGCACCGTCAGGCCGCTACACCATGAAGAAATAAACCCAACAAGTAAACAATGCCAACAAACAGTAAGAAAACTATAAAGAGTTCATCAGAACCGCACCCGAGAAACAAAGTTCAGCGGGGCGAAGAAACACACACGAAATAAAATTTAAAAAAATGTCTTAACTGACCGACGCCGAGTCCAGTCCCATGACACTGAAGCCTGGCAGGATGATGGCTTCCAGGATGATGCTCGAATCTATTCTTCACTCTGTCCCGTACATCCGTCGTGGCTGTGCGAAACAAAGTGAAGAATAGTTTCGAGTGGCGGTTGCGCCGAGAAGGTAACCGAGACGTAACATGCTTCGAGCTTCATATCGGGAGAGGGAGCTTTCGAGGTGGTAGTTACTGCGTGCAGTTACTCAAACTTTTCTTTCCCCTTCCCTAAAAAAAAAAAAAAAAAAACACGTCAGCCGGCGCTAACTTTTATCTCGGGAGAAGACCACTCTTCACAAACGGTTATAGCTGCCAAGGAGGCTGACTTCGACCCAACTAGTCTCCGGGCAGAATAGACACAGTATATTTACCAACAGACTCGTTTTTCGATGCTAGTCTCCGGGTTTTGCTGTTTCCAAAAGACATAACCCTTCGGTGCTATCGGATTTCCGCGGAGGGGATAGAGGCATAAAATTGAAAGAATAAAACACGGAGGACAAGCACAGGACAACCACTTTGCAGAACACGGCCATTTCTGGGATAGGCGTTCGAAGCTTGGGCAAATACGCGGTATCGTTTCACCCGTGCACGGATGGCTGGTTTCAAAATTTTCCCACATCCCTAACGTAACCGGCCCATCTTCGTGTGCGTGCGAGATTTTCGTCCCGCGCCTTCGGTTTAGATCGCACACGGCGTTGTTTTGGCAGGGCAGAACTGTTGTTGACCGTCGATATTGTAAGGCCATGGTGTTCCCATCCTCCCGGGCAACAGTTACTTAGCTTTCCCTTCTGCAATACTCTGACTGACTGACCTACCCTGGGTGGCCGTCACTCGTTCACCGCGTCAACGACACATTCCGTACCATTGCACTCCTCGTGACACAGGGTGCGCTTGCCGCTTTACTGTCACGGGCCGTCCTTTTCTCAAGCGAGCGCGAAAGGTCGTGGTCATCTGCTGTTCCGGAAGGGCGGACGTTCATATAGGCCAATGAAGGCCCCGAATCAATACGACGTCGTGCCGATTTCCATACATTAAAATTTACGACGCCTGCTGGTCTGTTAAGAAGTGTTGCTTTCTCTTTTGAACTGCTCCAATGTAGCTTGACGCCTATAATAAAATTTAAATGATCAATAAATATAACAGGGTGGAACTACTGTATTTCATTTTTACGTGGGTGCGTTTAAAAAAGTCAAAATATTTCCAAGTTTGTGAAGACACGCAAATTCGCAAGTCCGTTTCAAGCCGTAAAAACACGTTTTTGTACGATATTGATGCTTAAATATAAAACATACAAACAAAATATACGCTCTCTCGACTTGCTTTTCGAGTAGACAACTATCATATCTACATTTTAACAAAAAAAAAAAAATAAAAAATGGGTTTTTTTTGAGAAAATCGATCTTAAAATTTGTACTTTTTGGTTTTCGCATAACATTAACGTAAACGTCCCGCAAAGGCTATTTAATAAAGCTAAATCATTTTAGTAATATCTATAAAGAGCGTGTTTTGGGCTCTCCATAGACATAAAAAATATTGATGTAACTCAAGTAGATCGCCAGCATTTAATTGTCAAAGTTCGTCAACAATTGATCGAGGGGGAGTTTTTGACATTTTTACAGAAAAAAGCAAAACTCCTAAAATTATTTCATGGTATTAGAGCCTTTTACTCTCTGCCCGCAGAGTGCTTGAAAAAAGTTAATATAATGTGGACTGAAAATCCACGACGGGAGATCGAGTGAAACATCCGACCCACGACGGATGTGAAAAACACTGCTTCCCGCCGCGGCCTCTTTTAAAATTCGTAAGTCCGAGAACGAAAAATCCGACGGACTTTCCGTTTGTGGCTACTGCGTTTTTAGAGACGACGCCATAACATATATTTTTTTCAGCGAAATTAAAAATTCGACCTTTTTGCCCGCACGATTTGAGATGAAACCACCCATATATATAAAAATTAAAAAAAAACTTGTTAATTTTTTTAATTTTTTTTAGTTACAGCATTTTGTGTTTGAAATAAAAATGGTGACTATCTTGGGGGTGTTGCAAGCGCGAGATGCTTGTGCTTAGGCGTCGCGGCGGAAAGACAATATACTAAAATTCTCTTGCGTAGTGGGCGTTAACGCAAACGTTAGATTTAGCGCTCGTGCGCTAAAATTGCGTGCGTTATTCTAAAACTCCCTAATCTATGCATTATTTCAAATTTTGATAAGGGTATCCTTTTCAAAATTTCGAAAAACCCCTTGTTTGCGTGCATCTGCCGGCAACGGCCGGGGATAGACTCGACACTAGAGCGCCATCCATTTTCGGGGCAAGTGCTTCGGCAGGTGAGTTGTTACACACTCCTTGGCGGGTTCCGACTTTCATGGCCACCGTCCAACGCGATATGAAGTATACGTATTTGTCAGGTATTACCAAGTTGCTGCCTTGCCTGAGTTCCTTAATCTTTTTAGGATGGTTATTAAAAATGAATCGAGTTTATAGATGACCCGAATCGGCGTTGTGGTCAAGGTAACAACTAAAAAGAAGCACGCTCAATAAACTCAAGCTTCGCGGAAGCATTGAACGCATTTGGATAAGAGACTTCCCAGCCTTAAAACTGGACTCCGCGGTGGACATTTTCAGCGTGAATTCTAGGTCGCTAGTTATGCTGTGGAGTCAGGTGGAACGTCCTGGTATCTCGCGGTCGATCACGTAATGACAACACCACGTTTTCGAACACTGTATGAATAATGAGCTTTATTCGAGCGAGTGTAAGGAACCAATCACACTGTCCGCTTGTTCGTTTAACCTAAGTAAGATGGTCAAACTAAAATGATCAATATGAAAATAGGGGGAAAAGACGAGCAAAAGGGGGAAAAGAAAATGGTCCGCATGGTGCACGAAAATGTAATGCCAGCATACGATTAATTTAAGAACCCATTGGACTCAGGACAAATGTTTTATACAATATCAGTAAAATAAAATGAAAAGCTTCATCAGGACGAAAACCAACTTCCTCGTTGAAAATTTTGTTTTTGTTTAGGGCCAGAAATAGTGACGCAAGAAAACAAAGTGAAGGTGATGAAGAAAACAGCACCCGGATATGTGCCGCGGAGAAACTTGTTGGCTGAGTTGTCAGGGCCGAGCTATTTTCACTTTGGTGAAACGTCAAAGGGCGCGTGTGTTCGCCGAGGTCGTAAGCTTCGGAAAGTTTATAGCTTTAAGGTGGTTCCCGATTCCTCAGATGAAGAGTGCGCAAACTCGACAGTGAGTTTCAAAAAAGGGGGAAAAAGGGGGGAGAGAGAGCGAGAAAGAGAGACAAAAAGGAAGGAGTATCTTAGCCAAAAAGAACTAGTTCGGCAATTTGAGAATCAAACTTTCTAGTATTTTCTCCCACCTCAATACTTCAGGGCTACGCCAACCCTTAATTCGTTCATTGACGGAAACGGACAACAGATAAGCAACGGCTTATTCGACACTGCGCGGGTCAGATCCATGAAGATTCCACGACACTTACAAACGGCACAAATAAGGTATATCGATCGTTCCGATGACTCTGCTAACGATTACCTGATACTCCGCTGCCGTCTTTGCGCACGCATCGTATCGTTATCGGGTATCCTAATCGGGTATCGTTATCGGGGCTATCGGAACGATCTGCTACTTGCCTTTCAGCCTAAGTCCAGACGCCAGCCGACACGTTACGAGCTAATGGGAGCAATCAAGTAGCGACAGAAGCGCAAGTCACTAGTCCCTTTCTGTTTCTTATGTTCAGCGATGATAGAACACGCCCAGGAATATGATTAAACACCGTGACGGTGCGCTTTTGACACCGTCTGATTGGTCCATCAGCTCGTAGAGTCGGCTGCGTCTGGACTTGACGTGAAACGAAGTATAGTAAAGGCTAGTGGTAACGGGATTCTAACGCGAGTGTCCCTACTTTTAGTCGTCGGTGGTGCTGGTCCATCCTGTTCAGTGTTGTCGACAATGTCTGCGGCGTGCTCGCAACTTAAGCGTTTCATTCTCACCGCGCTGTTTTGCGGCGACATCTAAAAAAAGTCTTGGATTAAAGCAATACCATTATTCTTTTACTCCAAATATGTATTCTCTAGTTGACCAGATGGCACTTGAATATTGCAAGTAGACAAAAATGTAGGGGTGTGCGAATATTCATGTTTCGAATACGAATCGAACACTGATTGACCGAATAATTCGATTGGACTTTCCGATTCATAGTATTCAAGTTTCCGAGCAATTCGATACATCAATTATTAACTGGTGAAAAAATTAAATATTAAACAAACAAACCTGTTCCGTTTAGGAACGTCTTTCACATGGCCCTCACATATCACTCCGCTGTATCTAAATCAAGCCTGCATTAAGAAGCCTTGACTGACGAACCGTATCCACAGAAAGCAGTCCGTCCTCGGGGTCCATATCACATAAGCGAATGACGTTTTCGCTAACAGCGCCATTTCAGCGCATCGACGTTTTAGCAATTAACGGGAGCGCGTGTTGTCACCTCGTTGTCACCTCAAGAAAAAGGGGAAGTTTTGCGCATTGTTCATACGCCGGGCGAAGTAGTTCTTGCAAGATTTGGTCGTCGGAGGAAGAAGCGATGCCTTAGGCATTTGAAACGGGTACATCTTGACAAAATATATCTGACTCTAAAATGTATATCTTACTTCTCCACATAAAGGCGGGGATTAGTAATGTACCGCGAGGAGCCGGACTTTTTATCAAGCACGTTGCCATTCTGAATCGAATAATCGTGCATCACCGGCCGCCAGCTCTGTGTCCTATAAACCGATTCCCGCCTTCTACGTCCATAATATGACAAATTCAGTTATCCAAATATAAGCAACAGCGATAACTGAACCCGCCACCCCTTTTTCCCCGCGGCATCGAGCGGGATGCCAGGGAGGGGGCTGAACACGTCGCCCGAAACGTACTGTTCAGCCACATCCGTTTCTTCATCCAGCACGCCGAGTATCCTCCCGTAGATGGGTGGACTACATCCCCCGTCAGCTGTCTCAAGCTTGTCGCTGTGATGTGGTCGTTAACGTCGTTCCTTTCCCATTCGTGCTCCTTCCGTTCCGTTGCCCCGCAGATAAACACGTAAGGCTTTTTTTTTCTTATCTACGCGATTTTTGGTGTATGTGTGTGCATTGCAAATACAAGCTTTGGTATTCGATTTGACATTTTGACCACTATCGGTACTGTTTGATTCAAATTCGATTCGAGCTGATGATATTCCACTATTCGTACAACTCTACAAAAATGCGAAACGCTCGAACTTACTCTGCTTGCTCCACCGCGGAGACGGCAAGGCACTCACTAGGGAGGTTTCGTAGATCGTTTCCGCCGTCCCACAACGCTCTCCGCTACCAGATACGTAACTTTGCATACAAAGCTAGCTGCGCGCGTGCGCAGTAGCGGCGTCTCCGTTGCGGAGAGCGCAGCGGAGGAGAAAACCCGTCTACGAACACTTCCTATTGATACGCGTACACCCAGCTCGATACAATGATGTCTCGTTAATATGGAAACCTACGTTCCCCCAATAAATCGTCCTTAATGTAAGTTGTCCATAATGAGACAAAAATGCACGTATCTTCCCAGTTTTTCCCCAAAAATAGTGTCCATATAACGGGGTAGACAAGAGAAGGTCAGCAATGGCGGCTTCACTGAAAAACTTACCGTTCTCCGGAATTCGGCTGAATATTCGAAAACAGAAGCGATACCAAGTTTTGTGCCAGGGCAGCAAATCGAAGGCTCAGTCGTTCAAATGACGCTTGTCACAGCGATTGGCCTATCAGCTCATTGAGGAGACCCAAACGCAGTTAATCGAAACGTTCTCCGGTAAGTCGAAAGGGAATCGTCCAATCAGACCGCGCGGTGACACAGGCGCAAATGATAACGGCAGTTCGCGTTGGTGGGGCCCCCTTTCCACATGGACGACTGTTGACGTAAGCGCTAGTTCGAACACAAACACCACTCAGACGCTCATCAGCAGAAGAGAGAAAAAAAAATTGCCCGCTCGCGCGGAGTTATTTAGTATCTGCATGACTGTACATCTAATCGGGGGATCGGTGGCCGAGTGGGCTAAAGCGCACACCCAGCTCGACGCGCGTGGAGCGAAAGCTCGCGCTGCAGAACCCAGGGATCCTGGGCTCAATCCCCACCCGCACGCCGGTACGATGGTGGGCTCAATCCCCACCCCACCATCGTACCGGCGTGCGGTCGTGTATCACTACTGCGTGGTGCACGTTAAAGACCCCAGGCTAGCGGTTGTGCCGCACTGGCTAAATAGCTCATCTACAGAAAAACACCAGACGCCCACCGAGGCAGACTAACTTCCGGCTGTATAAACATCACACAACAATTTGAATTTGGTACATCTAATCAAGAACGCGAGTCCGGTGACTAAACCAAAACGCACACAACTATGTGGCCCCCTTTAAGTTCTTTGACCTGAATTCACTCCAGGAAAAGCTATTGTCCTATACCAATGAAAAGCCGTTCAAGCTGACGATGACGCAGTCTTACTTGGTCAAAGATGGCGATGAGCACGAAACAACGGGTGGACGAACCATCATTAAATCGTTAACAGGCGAATTTCCCCACTCTGCAGTATGATGAATGACAGTCGAGGTGCGTTTTGCATTCGCATAATGCTCTCGCCCCGTACGCAGTTTTCCCCGATGTAATGCCCTCGATTCTCGCCTCACCTAACCTAAAGTCGCAGCGAACAATGGCGGTAATTGCGCGCAGGAGCTACAACTAAGAAAAACGAGAACAACCGGAAAAGGAGAATCGTTCAAGAGCAACACAAGAGGTCAAATTTTGTTCCAAAAAAACTTGAAACGATGGCCGACCGCAGTGACTTCGATAGTGAAAATAAGAGGACTGGTTAAGGGCCAAGAAAAGGTTTACACGAAAAATAAGGGTAATGGAAAAGAATAATTTTAAGATAAGGGACTGATGGCTATTGGCGATTCAAGCAAAATGCTTTCCCACCCGCTTACAGAAATACGTGTGCTCATCACGAGGTGTTGTGAGGTATCCGTGCGATCACGAATAAACGGGCGTTACTTCCACGGCGGTTATTTCCTTAAAAGCTTCCTGCATTGAGCATTCAGCGGGGAATCGGTGGCCGAGTGGGCTAAAGCGCACACCCAGCTCGACGCGCGTGGAGCGAAAGCTCGCGCTGCAGAACTCAGGGATCCTGGGTTCGAGCCCCACCCTTGCCCGTTTCGATCTGGATGAGCATCGTACCGGCGTGCGGTCGTGTATCACTACTGCGAGGTGCACGTTAAAGACCCCAGGCTAGCGGTTGTACCGCACTGGCTAAATTGCTCATCTACAGCGAGTGACTCGTCGCAACTTTAAAATGGCTGACCAACTACACGCTGTACAAATATCCCCACAACCCAATTTTGAGCATTCAGCGTTGTCGCAGCTTCGAACCGATGCACGACGATGCGAAAAGTCTAAGGACGTTGGTTCCTGACTGCGCCGAAACACCCTTAGCTGGTGGCGGCCAAATCGGAAAGCTCGTAAAGCAGGCAGGAAAAGGAGACTTAAGACTGTTTTCCTGTAGGAATGCGAAAGCACTCGTACACGCAGCGCATTCCTACAAGCAGCGCGCCACGTCTTCCCCTTCCACACGGCGCTCCGGCGGTGACACTATACGCTCCCCCACTGCGCAGGCGCGGCGAACCCCGCCGGCTCCATGGCTTCCGTGACGATGCATCTGCGTTGCTGGGCTTTTGGCCAATGGGAATTCAACTGCCGTTTCGATGCTACAGACGGAAACGCCGGCCTCGCACCGTGGGACCGTTAAAGGGATACTGAACCAAGCGAATTTAGTGTCCACAATAAGTGGCGCACATTCTTTCCACGAGCCAGCAACCGCCGGTGTGCGCGAGCACACGCAACAAAAATGACAGTCAAGGACCTCCATTCGCCGTTCAGATGACAGTGAAATGTATGGGCATCGGGCCGAAGGAGAATTAAGACAAGTTTTTCATCTACACAGTGGTGTCTGGTGTAAAAGGTAAGTGATTAATTGGTCTAACAAGCACGTAGCTTTCACTTGTAGAGATGAAAAGCCTGTCTTTAATCTCCTTTGGCCCACAACCCATGCATTTCACAGCCCTCTTAAGCGCGAATGGAGGTCTCTGACGTCATTTTCGTTGCGTGTGCTCGTGCAAACCGGCGGCTGCTGGCTCGTGGAAAGAACGTGCGCCACTTATTGTGGACACTAAATTCTTTGGTTCGGTATCTAATGCTTTCGCGTTACAAAAGTAGGGGTGGAGTTGCCAATAGACCGTCCACCCTTGTGCCCGATACGGGAGCGATAGCTGTGCGAGCGCGAGCTGGAAAGTTCGGGAAGTGGTCCCGTTGCGCACGTGCAGCGTGAAACCCCCGAGATAAGGTATCCAACTCGCAACGCAGGCTAACTTTCCAGCCCAAAGCTTAGCCGGGGTCGGCGCCCGCGTTGAGCCAGTTGAGCACAGACGCCGCCGTCTGTGCGACGAGAAACTGAGAGGAGGCGAGAGCGCGGGCGGGAACGTCAGAACGTCGAGCTCTGCTTGGAATACGAATAGACGCAAAGCCTTTATCTCTACTCACTCTTCGAACGCGTCTCGATTGCCGAACGCCGGCGTTCGGCGTTTGCGTTCGAACGCGTTCGAACACTAAGCAGAGACCACGGCAGCCTAGTTTAGCATCAACGCACTACTCGTATTCAAACCAGAGCTCGGCATTCTGACGTCCCCGTGCGCGCTCACGTCGTCTCCTCTCAGTTTCTAGTCCCATAGACTCTCTCGAGAGCAGCCCCTCGGAGTTGAGCACCAATGGTCAGAGCAAATAACGCACGTGCCCCAAATAGCTTTTTTTTTAGCGTACAATCATTCTTGTTTACATATAGTCAGCGCAGCTCACCTTGAGTAGTCTTATACATAAGGCGCTAATATGAGAACCCCATTGTAAAATTAATTCGCCGCAAAACCAGCCACACAAACTGGAGTGACAGAAAACCAACGAGTGAAAACCCGCGTCGGAATTCGGGAACCGTGGATGATAATGGCATACAGGCAAGAACGAGGCATGTGAGCAATAACATCCAGATAAATATTGGTCTGGCTTTCAAGCGATAAAGTCCACGCGGTACAACGCATGCAAAGGAGATAAGGAAGAGGAGAAATTCCCGTGACCCCAGTCAAGAGACTGTCGCTGATAAAAAAAAGCTCGACGAACGTAAAGTAAAAAAAAATCAGCAGAACCCATCCTTTGGGAATGATTATCTACGTTAATGCGAATAGCATCAAACGGTGCGGAGTTATGCGCGTTCGTCAGGTGGCAAGCACACTCTAGATACGCCAGCCCACTCTTGAGGCGATTCTAAATTTGTTGACACTTTCACAGCCGTGCGCACGATCTCCGCAGCCCAGCACGTGCGTTTGTGTCACTTAGGAAGGCGAGCAAAGCACGCGCCATACGCACAAACACTCAAAATGGTACCGACCAGACTTTCTGGCGTCTCAGCTAGTCTCAACCAACGGTACTCTAAACGGTTGTTTATATCTTTACCATAGGACGCGCTTTACAGCGCTGTCACAGCTACCGGTGCGCGCGCGTTCCATGCACGAGGGCTCATTCCGCTCTCGTGAGGCTGAGCACGACCGCTACATCACCCTCTCCCGAGCGCGGGAGAGGGTGAGCTAGCGGCCGTGCATAGACTGAAAAGTGCGTGAAGTATCCAAAGAATGCTATTCGCATTAAAAAATATATATGTTTTTTCGGCGAACTTGTACCAGAAACAAAAGCGAGAACGAGCGACGAGAGAGCAGCAGCGAACGTCGGCGTGACAACTGGCTTGCGCGAGAATGTGTCGTCGTCGGGAGAGTTTGGAGTGAGTCGGCAAGACCGGGCTCGGCTCCTTACCTACTACACTCGGTATCTCGAATATTCCACCTCTACTCGGCGTCAACTATTTCGCGCCACATTGCCAAGGCCAGCGCAACGTCCACAGCGTTGCAGCACCCGCGCTGCTCTGAAAATACTTGGCTTTATCTTGCGTCTCAACTGCACGCGCTCGCGCAACTAGCTTTGACAGAGTTGGAGTACTGTGGAACCACCGCTAGCCTTGGTGACGTAGCACCAAATAGTTGACGCCGAGATAGGCTCTTTTACTACACCAGCTATACTTCGTCTCACCCTACGATGGACTATAAAGGCAAAAGCTACGAACCACCAGATCCAATCACGAGCCACTTAGATGCCTGGTATTTGGCTTCACTGCACGTGTCAGTGCCCTTGTCTAAAGGGGATGGGCGGACAGTGGTTCGAATTGAATAGCACTGAGTGACTCACCAATTTTACATCGCAAAGAAAGCCACAACATACAGGTTCTTTGCAGTGTCGAAGCTACAGAAATGGTGCAGCATTTTTTTATTGGGAGCATTATTCGTCCAACCCTAATCAATGCTAAGCATGTCATAGTTTAGCGTATAACGTGATAGGACCTGGCGGCCTGTGGCTTTGACCTTTAGTCCATCGTAGGATGAGACAAAGTATAGAAGACAAGGCAGCAGTGCTGACATTTTTGCGTCCCCAGCGAAGGCCAACGCTGGACACACATCGGAAACGAGTGCCGCGTCAGCTCGACTTCGAATCAAGTTTCGAGCCGAACGTTGACGCACTCCTCTTGTCCAATCTGTGACCAGCGTTGGCTTTCGCTGATGACATCTCTATCAGAACTACGGCTTGTCTTTTATCGCCGAGAGCGATGTCGAGACAGATAACACGCCCTTCGGCGTCATATGTGCTTTGACATAGTTGGAGCACTGCGGATGCTAGGATAGCCTTGGTAATGTAGCACGAAATAGTCGACCCCGAGTCATAGAACGTTCGGGGAGTGAGATGCCTCGGCAAGGTCATTCTGGCTTCCTCATCTTTTACCCTCGGGGTAAGAGTAGGCTCGAATGTTCTAGAAGTATGGAGAAGCGTTCCTTTTCGGCCATGAACGCGGCAATATAGCGCACAGAGCAAAACGCAATCAATTATACATGAATCGGATAGCATATTCGACTGGCTAAACTGTGGCCACAAATTATTGCCACCATTTCAGCTTACCCGTCCATGCTTCCTGACACGAGTGCTATATCGGCTTAAAGGCGGGGGGGGGGGGGTGGACTTGGCTTCGAAACGAATCGAGTAACAGCTTAACAGAAACCTTGCCTTCGGCTTTCCAATGAAATAAAAATAGCAGGCGTAACACTCCGAGCATTATCACGCACGGTGGAGGCACCACGATCCGACTGTCACGGAACGATGACGACATTCGAGCTGTATGAGTGTCAGCAACTAGAGTCAAGAGGAAAACAGAAAACACAAAAAGAATCGAGGCAAACATGTCGAAGACATTTTGCGCCGATCATCGCCCCACCCGCGAACACACAGAGATTATAAACGTACTACTATGGAACGTACTACTAGTTTCATCGAATCTTCGAGCGCAACCAACAATTTTTCGGAAACAAGTTGAATTGCCGAATAAGACTGTTCAAGGAGCCATAACGCTACTTGATTTTGAGGTTGACGAGCCGTGTTCGGCTGGCGAGATTAGGTCATGATTGGGCGTGTGACCTCCCGCCCAGCGAGCCAACAGATTAAACTTGGAACAGTTCTTCAACCACGAATTCCTCAGAACTCTGGTCAGACTCGAGGACAGCCGCAGTTGAAAACTGGTCCAAATTGTACGCTCGAGTCATTAATGGCACCTTCTCGCTAGACACGGGGTCCAAACACAGTGCAATTAACAACAGCCCAGTTGCCTCATCTAAAGGCACCTCTAGAAATACGCAAGAGCCCACCTGACAAGTTCACGGAAATGCAAAAATACGAGACAATGCCCAGTCACGCAAATATATGTTCAACGATGTTGCAGTCGAAACAAAAGACTGAAAAACGCACAAACAACACACATTGATGGAAGCGGCATTTGACCTTTTGTAGCAGGTTCTGTAGCAGGCAAGATATTGATCTGGAGTAGCCACTGACGCTTTTGGAGCAGATGCCAACATCTGTAAGCACATCGGTTGAGAAGGAAAAAGTAATCGCGTCTCTAAATGAGTTCATTTATGATAGTGATCAAGGGTTCATATTTGATACTCGAGCATATTACTTATTACAGTTTATGATAAGAATAGATAGGGCGTAAAAGGAACACAGTCTTCCCAACCTCTAACGTTTTAGAAGAGCCCAGCTCGTCCACGTGGAGCCGTCCCCAAACCGTTCAGGACGAGTATAGCTCGTCTGCTTTCCTCGGTCCACGCACTCAACCGTCTTGGACGAACCAGGCTCGCTCATGGTTTGGTTTGAGGCCCTGCCAACAAATGGCAGCACTGATTTTGTTCCTTTAGGCTCTCATTTTGTTTGTGATTAGAAAATTGATTTTGAAGGGAACCAATTTAATTCTGGAGGCAACAACTGAGCAGTCGAGGGTCAGAAATTACCCGAAACTTAAAATGGGTAAGGGGTTAAACAAGGCTCTAGTAAGAGTAGGTTGGGTTTACAATGGGTGTTAAAAAAATTGTTGAAAATGGAATCGTAGTGCAACACTTCATTAGGATAAATCCTCTCTCCCCTCTCCATTTTACACTCGATAGTTTGTTCAGCCTACAAATATAATTTCTGTAAAATGCCAGCAAGGACCAGCATATCCGCTAACACGTCTACCAATAACATAGCGTCCTGTAAGTTTAATGCACCTACCAACTCAAGACTCTTAATATCAAACTGCGAAAACAACCACCCCAAAATATTATAAAAGCCCACACTTGCGATTTTAAGGTGAAATGCTCTTTAGCGGTGTGGGAACCAGAGTTAGGTCAAAGTTCGCTGCTCTTTCGATCGACAGCTGCACGTGAACTACCGGGACTACCGTATTTATTCAAATATATATACACCACCCGTGTTTGCTTATCTCCTTTATTCCTGCTCAGTTGTTTTTACTCTTTATTACAGATTAACTTACAATTAGGACAAAGAAGGTAATAATCCTGAGCATAATTTGCGTGCCTATCGCGCAAAGCCAGGCGCTCGCCCAGGTCAGCCGCTGCTCCTAGCACTCGGGTGCAGAGCGGTGAAGCACGACGCGCGCACGCTGGCGAGAGGCACAAGTGCCACGGTACTCTGCAGCCACGGAACGAAGGCATCCGACAGACATGATAATCAAGTGATCTTATCAGGAGTACCAGACCCTGGTTCTCTTTTATCACAGTAGCCGCAATCGGCAATCCTACAATTTGCAAAGTTTTCTCGAGACTCCTGACATCGACGACATCGTCTGGAAATTTAGACGACGTCGGCGATCAACCTGCCAGAGCATCAACCGTCCAGAGCGGTTGATGCCCAGCATCAAATGTTCTGGCCGGTTAATTCGCAGCATCAAAGCGCGACATTGTGGCATTCCTCATCTCCTTGTAGGTGTTCTTTCATCGGCTCAATCAATCAAGTGCAGCGAATGTCCCGTGGTTTGCGCTTTTAGCGTGTGTGTCCGTGGTTGTACGTGTTTGAGTTGATTGTTGACTGTGCACCGACCTAAGACAAAACAAACCATACGGAGAATACAGACGTGGTGAAATTCATATTTGTACATTTTTTCTTTCCGTCTACTTCTCCGAATATTAGGGTCGAACAATATTATACAGGGTATTCCACGTAGCTTGAGCCAAGGTTTAAACAATATTTTGGTGCATTTTAGGAAGATAAAACCAAACGAATACGTTTGTTCATTGTTTGGAACAAGTCAGGCTATTTTTTTTTATTTTGCTCAATTAGCTCAATTTATTAGGGTTACTTACCTTTTAAAATATTCAATTTAGAGCAAAAGTTCCAATAACAAAGTTGTAGAGCCTTCTCAGAAACATTCAATTCAGTGGTTTTTATCAAGAAACATGAACACCTTTGTTTTTAATGGGCTTAAGAAAAAGTTTGCGGATTATGAAAAAAAAACAACAAAAAAACATGTGACTTCGCGCATGAGCACCTTAGAGTTCCTGTATAGGCTCCCTACGGGAGCCAGAGATTGCGCGTCTGTTTTCCACGTTCCGCCGCGCCGCTATTCGCCGAGATCCGATCACGTGAGGAGCCGAATCAAGTGTCGTGCAGCAAAGTAGACGTTGCACGCGCCCCGCCGTACGTTCCCCTGCTTTTGAGCGCGGCGCCCCTCTTCGCCGAATTCAGTCACGTGAGGAGCAGACTTCGCATGCCGTGCAGGAAAGACGGCGCTACGGAGATGAACGCGCAACTCTGGCTCCCGTAGGGAGCGTATACAGGAACTCTAGTGCACCTTGTATTGCAGCGCCCTCAGCCGTGGTTTGAATAAATTAGGCCTGCATGCTGAATAGAGCACTCTTGACTAAGCGCTGTTGACAAATTCGCGTTTTTTTTTTTTAATAATTTGGGCACTTTTTTGAAGCCCGGAAAAACGAACCGTATTAAAGGTTTCTTGATAGAAACCACTGAATTGGATGTTTCTGAGGACGCTCTAGAACTTTGTCATTGGAACTTTTGCTCTAAATTGAATATTTAAAAAGTTCATTAATTAATCTTAATTAGTTAATTGAGCAAAATACAAAATATAGCCTCACTTGCTCCAAACAATGAACACACTCTTTCGTTTGGTTTCGTCTTCCTAAAATGCACCAACATATTGTTAAACCTGGGCTCAAGTTACGTGGAATACCTATATATATATATATATATATATATATATATATATATATATATATATATTTTTTTTTTTTATTTTGCTTTAAGCCCATCTCGGCGCCGGTGTAGCGCAATTTCGAGTAAAAATGGCATTTTGGCGCAAGATGTAGCAAGCTTCGTTCATGGCACATTTTGGGGCAAATGGCGCAGCACCTCCATCACTGAACACATAAGTGTCCCTGCCGTTTTTTTCGCGGCTGTTCCTTGTCATGTTCTGTTTTCCGCAGCACCTACAGTGTCGCCTGCACCTTAGACTGTTTATCGATGATACACATATGTATTACTCATCCCCATTTGACCGCGAGAAAACTGGCCCAGAAAAATATAAGCGCAACGAAAAAAAAAAAAAAAGAATACATGTTAGAAGTTATATATGTCTTGGTATTTCGTTATTTTTCTATGCAAGTTTCAAGATATCTGATCGCATCCTGGTCTGCCTTCTTGGCTCTGCATCGGCGCAAAGCAAGTGCCAACATAGATTCAGTTCGACAGACTAGAAAAGTGCAAAGCGTCGTCAAAAACTTTGTGCATTTTTTTCTTTTTAAACACCGGGTTTTTTCGGCCCCGTGTTTGTCCGGTGTCGATTACAGCCGGTTTATGACCACTCATCCCGAAGAGCGTCATCCGAGTGGAAGTTGCTAGCGCAACTTACAAAAGCCCCGTCTTGCAATCTGGCTCGTCACTCGAGCGACATCGGCTGCGCGATATCGGTGCCCTGAACCGTGCATCTCGCTCAATACGTCCCACGCAGACATGCGCTCGGCATATTGTTATCTGTGAAGTGCGCTTCAGTATCCTACGAGATATGAGCCACGGCGAGAAAACAAAGGGAGAAATATTTTGATTGAACCTCACCAAACACCTGTATGGAGGAAGAACCGGGAGAGAGAAGGGATTTTCGTCCGCGTTTTGAAAACAAGTTTTATATGTGCTACGTTCTACATACTAGACGATTCGTAATTACAAACGGATTTTATCGCTGCGAATCACCACCCCTAGATGGAAACGTTAATCTTCCATGGACAAAGCTAAGGTGACCGGATTAAAGAATTTCAGACAGGCGAAACAAACCCGCGCGCAATGCCTCGTCGACGATAACCGCAGTGGAGAAAACGATACAGCAACACGACGGAGCACCAGACACCACAAAATTTTGCTAAACACGAAATGGGGGACAAAAAAAAAAAGAAAAAACACTAGTTGTTGGCATCAAATGTGCAAAATGACTGACAAAGAGACAACGACGTTAAGTCGGTCCGCGATAATACGCAGTCCGATCAGATGGCACGCAAGCGCGGAGAAGAAAATTTGAATGTCAAACATTGAGAGGACGGGTGGTGCGAATTTACAGCGGATTTCGGGGCATAAATTGGACACGAGCGTTGAGTCAGCGTTCGGGGCTCGTGTTCCTCAATGACTGAACATGAACCTCAGCCGAAAGCCGACGCAGCGTCCGACCCGTGCCCCGCAATGGCTCGCGGTAGGTCGACGTAGAAAATCCAGCGCTATGGCCTCGTTGTCTAGGTGGTGTACGGAACGGATTCAGCACGGCAAACACCGCTCACAGTACACGCTCAGGGAAGGAAGCACACAACGCCTGTTTTAGTTTCGTGTTTCTGACATATACTACGTTATACAAGGAAAGATATAAAGGGAAAAAAAAAAGACCAACACAGACACAAAAAGCGCGACGTGAAAAGCCGAGTACTGACTGAGTCAGACTGAAAAACTGGCTCGGCTCGTGGCCAGCAAGCGTTTCCTACATACAGCGACGGAGCGGGAATCGAGTGGCCGCGATATACAGCTTTCCCAAACTGCGAGCCCAAAATAACGGAAGCCCGCTGGCGCGTCAGCAGAACGAAGGCCCGATGGGCCAGACCATAACAAGCGAGATCCTGGTCGGAACCGCTGCAGAGGCTGCGCCTTGGGTCGGGGTCGTTGGCCTTCAGGAAGCTCGGGCTGAACTTTCGAATCCACCCATCTATCTCACTATAGTTGCGTTACGGCGCTATCGAAGGCGCAGCCGCCACGCGCGTATCAGGTCCGCAGAACCCTCAGAGACTCGCTCTCGCATGAAGACTAGGGCTGTGCGAATAATGGTTCGAGTGCAATAGCACAACGTCATTCATCACCTTCAGAGTGGAAGGGACAGCCATGGCAAATGGTTTAAGTATTGAAGCTAGGGATGAAACTGCGCAATTCGATTCGAACCATTGCTCGCGGCCCCTCACAACACCGCACGAAACTTCAGTGACGGAGCACAATACCTTCATACGCTGACACGACTCTTTATATAGGTGCAGCCCACAATAGCCAGAAACGCCGACATCTTAAACTACACTAGAAAGAGTGAGCGCGTCGCAGGCACCGTCCCGAACGAAGGACACGAATAAACTTGTATCTGGAAGGTTTCGACGAAGTTGACAGCAAACGAAGCGATATACTGAAGCGCGGCCGTAGTTCACGGATGCATCCCTGCCCACGGAAACATTCTCAAAATACATTTCACTCGCTCGCGAGTCGAAAGGCCATGCTCAAGAGTTTCGGCGCAGTACCAGAAGATTTCTGCGACGCCGAAATCCTTCGCACGACAAAGCAGCTTAGACGCGAGCGGGCCGATACCCCGAAGTCATCAACCAACACCGAAAAAGAACAAAAAAAAAAAAGTGACGCGCGAAAAAACACCCACCTGCGCATGTAGGTCTTGACGTGTCCCCACTCGATGATGTCCTGCACGTTATTCATCCATCGGTCGGACACTTTGCCCAACCCACTGCCGCCCCCAGCGATCCCGCTGCGCTTCATGTCGCCGCCACAGCCCGAAAGCGTCCGATCCGCGCACAACAATCCAGGGGCGCACTCGGGCAGCGCAGCCGTCTTAGCGGCCGCACATCCCGCGGAGGAGCACCAGGCAGGGAGCGCGAGCCCCGGAGCAGCGCCTAGCGCGGACTCGGAGCCTGCGCCGCTGGCTGCATCCCGTCCGACGTGGAGACAAGTGGCCGCTCGAAATAGAACTTGGCAAGTCCTCGGCGGCGAGCAGGGAGGGTCTCGCGGGGTTTCTTCGGGGAAGGTAGGCAAACGCGCGCTGGTCGGGTACCCGCCGCGCGCTGGCCGCACTGGACAGAGAGTGCGGGAGCTTCTCTGGAGCACGGCGGCGCGGCTCTCTGAAGAAGGCGGCTCCTTGGGCAGGTGAGGGGAAGCACGATAGGCGAGGGGGCGCGCGCCGTGGCGAGCGGGCAAGCCCAACGGGGACGCTCGAAGGAAAGCCCACCGAAAGGACGATTCGGGATCCTCTTCGCTCAGCTGCCGAAGGCGCCGCAACGCACTGATAAATCCGGCGCGATGGAGTTTGCAGCGAGGAGAGCGCGGGGCTGCTGC
>JAZHYW010056675.1:0-38202 GCA_037355805.1 Ixodes ricinus
CGCATTGAATGCGACAACTGGATTCGATGCGACTAAGTCGCATTCATGTAAACGCGGCTACAGTAGAGGGCCTAATACGGATCTCTGAGGAACACCGGATGTGACGGAAGTGAGGGGAGACGTGTTCTCATTAGCAGTAACAAACTGATATCGGTTAGTTAGAAAACAGGCTATCCAGTCAACTACGTTAGGATCAATACTTAATTTGTTAAGTTTTAATAGAAGCAACTGGTGAGAAACTTTATCAAAAGCCTTGCTAAAATCTAGAAAAACACAGTCAACTTGGGACCCACAATCAAGGATAGAATGAAGATCGTTAGTAAATGACAAAAGCTGTGTTTCACAAGAATGAAATTTGCGGAAACCATGTTGGTCCTTGTTAAAAAAAGAATTTTATTCCAGGAAATTAACCAGTTGGGAGTATATTATATGCTCTAGTAATTTACATGGTATGCTGGTAAACGAGATTGGTCGATAGTTAAGGGGGAATGCTTATCACCTCCTTTGTGCAATGGAATCACCCTGGCTACCTTCCAGTCGTCAGGTAAAATGCCAAGTTCAAGCGACTGACAAAATAGTTTAGAAAATATAATAGATGAATACATAATTGAGCTTTTCAAGAACTTTGAGTCAATATTATCAGGACCCGCGGAAGAAGACAGTTTTAAATTTTCTATTAGTTTAACAATACCAGTGGGGTCAATTACGATGGGGTCCATAGGTATAAAATTATATTCCTGTAGTAAGCAAGATGGCGGATTAACAAAACTTGAAAATGAGTCAGCAAAAACATTGTTCAGGATCTCCGCAAATACATCACTGGGGATCGCACAACCGTCAACAAAAAGGGAAATAGATGACTTGTCTTTACTGTTAACAGTGTTCCAAAATTGTTTAGGACTAGTGGCTAGTAATGTCGGTAAGGTGATATTAAAGAAATAATGTTTGGCGCTTTGAATAGCAAATTTGTACTCCACAAGAGCGTCGTGATAGGCTGACCAGCGATCCAGTTTGTTAGAGGACTTAGCGGCCCTAAACAAACGTTTTTTCTTATTAGAAAGCCGCATGAGTTGGACATTGAACCAAGGAGAATTAGTGTGGGACGTTATCGATCGAAGCGGAATGTATGTATCCGTGAGTGATTTATCCATATTTTTAAAAAGGTTCCAAATTTCTTGAACTGATCGTTGTGAAAAAGAATCGATATAGCCATCTACAAAGAGAGCGAGTTCATTGTTAATGGCGTCAAAATCCGCTTTCTTATAATCTCGAATGAATTTGGTTCGTTTCGAGGGAGTAACTACAGGTAAATTTAAGGTGATGTGTAACGTGCAATGATCGCTGAGTTCAGGAAGATGAGAAATTTCAGAAACAAGATCGGGTGAGGAAGTTAATACAAGGTCAAGCAAACTGGCAGTTGTGGCTGTAACACGTGTAGGCTTTGTGACAAGCTGAGTTAAGTTGAAATCAACGCATACATTTAGAAAATCGAGACATTCTGAGGAATTGGAGGCAACAGAGGGACACACACCAGTCCACACAATACTAGGATAGTTAAAATCTCCCAAGAGAAAGACGGGAGAGTCAGGAAACCTGGTTAAAACCAAATTAAGAACGTCGTGTAGCTCATTGGGGAAGGTAGCGGAATAATTCGGCGGTCTATAACAAACACACAAAAAATACGTTTATGGCTTGCACTAACGCATACACAATGAAGCTCAAGATTAGTTGAAATGTTCACACAAAAAGATGTCATATTTTCAGATACAGCAATTAACACACCTCCACCGGATCTAAATTCCCTATCATAGCGATACACATCGAAACGCTTACCGCACGAAAAATTTCGCCGTCAAGTATTTTAGCAGAGAGCCACGTTTCTGTGAGAATAACTAAATCAGCAGATGATGATTCTAAAACGGCATTAAGTTCGTCACGGTTTTTTATGACACTCCGTATATTAGTAAAAATAATCGAAGTTTGTTCAACAGGCAGACGATGGCTATTATTGCAGTTAATCTGCTATGACGATGTTTGTGCAAGGCTAAAAGATGACCTGTTAGTCGAAGTGCTCACTACGGCCTCCTGATGACCCTCAAACTGAACGGCGGAGTCAGTTTCCAAACAATAAACAAAGACCTTTTTGTCGACATAAAGCTTGTTATAATGCAAAGTAAATGCAACATTGGGATACGTACCCTTCGCGAATTCGATTAGCTTACGTCGTGCGTGACGGGTTGCCGGCGAAAAGTCCTCGTTTACAAAACCACTGCTATTTTTTAGTACCGATTTTGAATTCAAAATATTATCACGAGCCTTTAGGTTTGCAAATTTTACAATTAGCGGACGACAGCGGCTAGCAGAGAAGGCACCTATTCTGTGCGCCCGAGCAATACATTCCACGTCAATCTGCAAGTTCATGGCTCGAGACAACGCCGTTCTTATCTTCTCCTCCGATTGAGCCCATGTTTCACGATCGGAATCCTCAATTCCGTGAAAGATTAAGTTATCTCGCCTGTTTCTATCTTCTAATTCGTCAAGGCGCGAGCGCAGAAGGGTATTTTCTTTCCTGGCTTCATCGGCAACGCGCTGCGTGGCTTGAAGTTCGCTCTGCCATTCGTCAAGCTTCAACGCTTTCGTTTCTACATTGACGAGTCTTTTATTCACATCGGCTAGTTTATTTTCCATCGACTGCTGGCTTTTCCTTACTTTATCAATGGAGCTGATTAGGCTGGCTTGACCTGTCTCAGACCTCAGAGTTCGGGCATTAACATCCTGAAGTAGTTGTAGCATTTCGTCCATCTGCTTGCTCTGGTTGTCCTTACTCGGGTTTTCAGTTACGGTAGTCGTGCGAGGACCAGGGTTAAGCTCGACATCTCTGCTCAGAAGTAGCACCAAAAAGCACAATGCATCAAAGCAATCAGCTATACAACAACACAGCACTTCTGGGCGAGGCAGCCCTACAATGCAAAAATAATCAGATTTCACTTTTGAAAAATTTGGTAGTTTACCCACCTGCAGCAGAAACACCACGGGGTTAGATTGCGACCGCATTCTCTCGAAGCTGCCTCGCCCATTCAACTAGTTGAGTGGGCGAGGCAGTTTTGAACTAGTTTCCTGGATATAAAAGAAAGCGTTACCGTTACAGTTAAAAAGTAACGCAAGTTAAACTTCCGTTACATATTTACAGCGGAGCTGTTAAGGGCTATTTTCCCAAGGATCGTGCCCGTTCCCTAAAAAATGTCGACACAACTCTCTGGTTGCCGCCGTAGGTCATAGATGGCGGTAGCTGTCCAGAGTGTTGTGTTTGAGCCATTGCCGCCGTCACTCATAGATGCCAACAACCTTACCAACCTTACCAGTACAGCTTCGCTGGTCTTCCTTATTCACCAGAGTGGAAAAGCTGAAATTTTTTAATTATAAATTAACACGTTTTACTCTTTGGACGTTACAGGTATGCATAAGCGCCATGTTTCAAGGAACATTATTTCCATCCAGAAACTGAACATAATTACTTTATCTTTTGTACGGTTCCACCAAAATACCCAAGCGAAAAATCGCAAAGAAAAACGGAAAACAACTAAAACAACTATGACCTGGCGCCTAGAAACACGAAAAACTTGAAGTGTAATTGTTTTAAGTCTTGGGGAGGACATGGAACGAGTGACGCAACTGCGTTGCACGTTACTCGAAATAAGGAGCGCAAGTCGGTTTCCCGTTACTGTTCTAAAATCGTAACGAGCACGTTACAACGTTACAGAAAAAGGTAACGCGTTACGGTAACGCCGTCACAACGCGCTACCGCCAACACTGGGTCACCCACAACAATGTGACACGCGGGAGGAAGCCGAGATATGGCCGGGACAGATCGGCTCGGAGCGACGCGCGCCGGAGCGAGGTGACGTTGGCGCGGGCGAAGCGCGTGATAAACGTCCCACGTGGTGGGTCCTTTATCACAAAACTATAGTCTCAGAGAATATTTGTTCCAAGTTACCCCACCGCCTCCAGAGTCAGCAATTCGGGCAACCTGGTATCGTATTCGTCGAAACCTCCCATCCGTATTCCGAAAATTCACGTAACATCATCCGCGGAGTTGTTCCGAATCCACAGAAGCCACCGCATTCTCGGAAACCCTTTAATATGCGTCCAAACTTGACGGGGCGTCATCCGCTTCACGTCTTCACTGCACAAAGTGCCACCGCGTATCAGCATGCGATCCACGCGGTCCCTTATTACTCGCCTCACTGAGACCGCTATCCGATTCACAAAGGAGAACCGAGCGCCTCGCGCGAGCTTTAGCGTAGCAGAAGAAACCTCGTTCCAATGGGCGGCGTGTGCCAGAAGGCGGCGTCGGCGGCCTCGCCCGCTCTGCGGGGGGACCTAAAAGCGAAAGAGCCTCGTCGGCCCATTTGACCGGCCGGAATCAAATTTTGGACTCGCTCTTTGCTAATGTAGTCCGGGTCGCCTACGCCTTTCGTCCCTTCCACTGCCGTGGCTCGGGAGCCGCGCCAATTTACAGCTGCTGTTCTCGAGATGAAATTCGTCCGAAAATAATGCGCGTCTCATGCCTAGATGACGGTGCAGCTTCTTGCCGATTTTTCTACCTCGTTGCTGAACAAGAAACAATCCTCTCAAAATTTAATTTACCCTGCAGTGGTGCACTGTGGGGCGGGACCATAGTGCGATACAAATCTATTGCGATAGTATCTTAGAGGTACTTTCGAGTACCTGCATCTCTGTGTCGAGAGACATTTGAAAAATGTATTTGTATCTCAGTAGTAAAATACATTTACAAATTATCGCTTTTATCGCGATATTTTACCAGGCTTAGGTATATTTTTGCAATTGTTATCTTAAACTAACTGTCGGGTTTCGAGGATAAACCGAAATTAAGTTTTTCATCGCGAGGGGTCCCAAACTTTATATTAACCTACCACATATCCCCTCTACATGGATAAATATTTGTTGCTGTTCGTATATTGCAAACAGTCACCAAAGCTAAGAAAACAAAGGACAGAAGAACAAAAAAGAAAACAACCAAAAATAATTCAAAGCAAAAGCATTAAAGAAAAAAAGATAATTTTTTTTGCAAGGCTTTCCACTCTTTCTGACGTAGCCTTATGGGGAGACGGCTTATTCGTCACATGCCCATTCGTCATAGCGCAGCTGGTAACAGGCCTGTTCGTCACAGCGGAACATTCGTCATAGGGTGATTCGCCACCCGGACGACCGGTCACCCAATAGTTACAAGAGAGTCTTTTTGTCCGAACCGTTCGGACGGAACCAATCAGTTTATGACGAAGGGTTACATTTTGATGAAATATTTTATGAAAAAGACACAAACGAGAGATTTTTCGGCGGTGAATCAGTAACGGCCGACCTCAAAGTATTTTTCACGGTGGTAACGCTGGCAGTGCGATGACAGTTCGTCAATATAAAACGAGCGGAGCGGTTTTGAATGGATTCAATAAGAGCAATTAGTGACGAGCAAGCGGGGTCCCACACAGCACCAGCATATTCTAATTTTGGACGGATTAAGGTTTTGTACAGGCGTCGGAGAAAAGCCCACCGGAGAAAAACTCACCACGAAACCGGCGGATGCGGAGAAAAGCTCACCGGCCTTTGAGCGGATGCGGAAAAGGGCTCACCGATTTTGTTTTCTAGCTGAGCGCATTTTTTGTCACGCGTGGCAATTTAACGTAAATGGATTTTGTCACTTCATTCAAAAATGTTGTCCTCTTTTTTTTTTTTGTAATATTCTTCAAGTTCATTGGGCATATTTACTAACTCCTCAGAAATTAGTAATCACCCATTCTGTATATTAATGATGCCGCAAGTATAAAGTCAGAACATCGGACACCCGTAAAAAAGACGACAATTTATTGACAGCTTGACAGTGCGCCTTCGGAAGCTCTGTCAGATGAAGAGGTTTGTTTTTTGCGAGCTAATATGAATAGCGGTGTGTGGTGCGTTTCAGCTCCGAAGATTGGGTGGTGCCTGGTAGATAAGTATATATTTGTGGATGCACTCAGTTTCGCCTACGTTGTTTTCTTTCTGTTAATTTCACTAATAAAGCTTTAGTTGCGAGAACAACTTCGTCATTTCGTGTTTGTTGTCTTCGTCGTTTGAGCGGTTTTCATAATGTATAGCGTTTACCAACTCGTCCAATTCTCTACCTTACAGTAACCACGGCGGCAGTGTGCAGCCCCGTAGGTCACTTGTGGCTCGCCGTAAAAGGGCACTCTCATACAAAGGCAACATGTGGAAGCACCAGCCGAGCGGCTAGATAACGTGCGTGTCCGTGGAAGAAAGAAACCTCGATATCCTTCCTACTGACTTTTCTATCCTCGTTTCAAAGGTTAACAAAAGCTTCAAAGAAAAATTCAGGCACTGCGTTGTTGCGCATTCATTTTCGAATTTTCGGCATTTACAGTTTTGCTTTTTAGGTTTTAGACAGACATTATTAAGCTTTCGAACTTTTTCGTTTTCTTCAAGCTGATAAAGTTTTCAGCTAGGCTTTCGTTGCCTAGAGAGTAAAGCACAGAAAACACTCGACCGCAATAGTTAATTTGGCAACAATATTCCCAATAAGCTTAACAAATAATACGAAAAAGGGCATTTTTCTTTTTTACAAAGCTGACGAATTTTAATGATAATAAATTTATATATGTTACGCATAATCCAACAACCTACATAAAAAAAAAAACAGTGAGCTTTTTTTGCATACGCTGAATGGTCGGTGAGCTTTTCTCCGCATCCGCCGGTTTTGCGGTGAGCTTTTCCCCGGGATTCGTTTTGTACATGGTTAGGTTACAGCCTTTATCTCTGCAGACTCCACAGAATAGAGAAGGGGGTCGCTAAGGTCACTAAAAACCCTCTAACCCTCCCTAAAAAAAAAAGAAAAAAAGAAACAACCACTATTTTATTTTGTATTTAGACGGCGTCCAAACGGTCCTAACGTTTCGGACCGTTCGGACAAACAGACTATCTTGTAATTATTGTGTGAAAATCGTCCGGGTGGGGAATCGCCCTATGATGAATGTTCCGCCGTGACGAACGGGCCTGTTACCAGTTGCCCTTTGACAAGTGGGCATGTGACGAATGGGCCTACACCCATCGGTGTGGGCTCTAGAAAGGATGCGAGTAGCGAGAAAGAAACTACCAATCATGGACAGGAAAGACCTTGTGAAAGGGCCCTCTCTTCCTCTTATGTTGCGACAGGTTCCACGCCGGCCAGGGTGAGTGGCACTGAGTACAGACAGGTCCTGTTCCGTCGCACTATTTCAGCTTGGGTGACTCAGTAGCACTAAAGACAAGATTATGGGAAACACCTATCCTGAAAAACACGCGGTGCATTTCGGGCAGACTTTTTAGTCAACAATGGCAACAAATCGTTTCCTTCAAGTATACCTACCTGGTTCACACTAAAAGCGATACTTTTCAATTAATTTTTTATGGCAGCATTTGGATTGATAGTTGTGGCTATATGTAGGACTTTAGATGGGAAAAGTTAGAGGTAAGGGGCGGTGCATAAACTGACAAGAAGAGAGGATGAACACAAGCACTACCATTTGCATTCGCCGAAAACTGTACTCCTCCGCGCCTACCGCTGTTCCGAGAAACAAAAAGTATCTCGTTATGTATTTGTATTTGTATTCCGGGATACTTTGTTGCCGTTTTCTGCAGAAGTATCTCGCAGATATCACGTTACATAAAATGGTCGTGCAGTATTGCGATACAAATGTATCGTGATAGTATCTTAGAAATATACGTTATGCATCTAAATTTCCGTATCGCGACGCAATTTTTCAACTGTATTTTGTATTTCTGTATCTAAATACATTTTCGGTTGTATTCTTGGTATCGCGATACTATTAGGGCCGATGTATTTTGTTACAATTATAAAATAATAGCTGACCTCCACACAGAGGGTCAAGATCAAGTTTCGTCCAGGACATTTTGTGTCTCTGTCCGCACATGACTCCCGTCTTTATTGTTCGAAAGTTAACGAATGTTTTCCTACACTCTAGAAGGTCAACTATTCCAGTAGATTCCAAGAGTGGAAGGCGATGTCGGGGCGCCCAACAGGTAAAAAAATACAGGTTCCTTGAACTTCATTGAACTGTGACGCAATAAGATTATTGCTGAAAGAGGCCCCCGGATTGGACACAATCATAGTGACTTCTCGGAGTTATTTTGGAAGGCACATAATGGTTTTAAATGTCCCTGGGGTGAAAAAAATCGTTTGCTTCTCTCACTGCCTCCCAAAATACATGATGTTAATTCCCCGGTGAATTTGATTCGAGCTTAATTGAGGCTCCAACATGCAGTGAGTACTCGCTTGCTGATATAAGAACAAAATCTCGCGTTCTATATCATGCTTCCTTTTTATTCTTCGTATGCATTAGGGAGTCCACCAAAATGCCTAAAATATTGTTTTTACAACAATGTATTTCAACCCCACCAAAACGAATTTTTGTTTTTGTATTGACTAATACTTTTCTATTTTTCGAAAGTATTCCTGATACGTATCACGATATATTTCTTAAATGTATTCCAGTGTCAGTATTTTAGCTTTTTTTGGCTTGTATCCCAGTGTTTGTACTTACAAATACTTTGGAGAGTACTTTTGCCTAACCCTGATACAAACGCATATCAGTATCTGTATTTTGACCTAAAAAAAAAGCACAGTGTTTGTATTCCGGAATACGCACCAGCTATTACGCTAATGCCCTCCACGTAGATAGTTTTAGCAACCCTAAGCTGAACAATCTGTGGTTTTGAGCTATGCCTTCAGTTCAATTTGATTTGAACAATTTCCAGTATGAACCTTTATCCCATATGTTATCTTTATCAGATAAGAATAAGATAACGAAGTTTCCTCCATTGCGAGCTGTTGTGCTATCGTGTGGCAAAGGGACTTGTGTCAACCTATATATTTTGGCTCCCTCAGCTCTTAGGAGACGACGATTTTTTCACATAAATTAATATGTCATAATTTTTCTTTTGCGTGACTTTTGTAGTAAAGATAAAATTAAGCTCGATTCAGGTGGTTCGATTTCATGGTGCGATTTCGTTGTTCCTACATCACGCTTGCTAAAAAATAAAAAGCGTGGTGGAAGTTGCGGCTCTCGCCGTCGCAACTGAGAAATCGGAAGCAAAATCGCATGTTTTTGTAGATCAGGCATTTGTCTTGCTCTCATTTGAACCTGGACTAACTGCAAAATCTACAAGTGAAGATTCTTGAGTTTGGCAGCGCCCCGGCTGCACGCGCGCTTAAGCAGCGGAAGCAGCAGTCAAAGCTGCCCGCTCCAGCTTTTGACCTCTCGAACTGAATTTGAAGCATCTTGTCCTTTTTACTTCTGCCTCCTCATTGCTTTTATTATTTTTTACACCATTTTATCATTTTATTTCACACTAAAAATAAAGGTTAACTTTTTTTAGGGAGAGGGGGGGGTGTTTTTGTTGGTTAATTTTGCAATGACCAATTTTAGAAGTCAAATATTTTGTAAGAATATTCATATAACCTTGGAACATAGGTGCAATTTATCCTCCAAATATTTATTTAGTGTCAACAATAAGCGTTGGCGAAACAAGAATCATTGACCTATCTTTAGTCAGCTTAACCAAAGAGTAGCCCGAGTGGCTTCGTGCAATCTTTGATTGCCAAGGCCCTTTCTACTAGAGAGACTGCACGACCACTGGATTGCGATACCGCTTCACATATTTCCTTGTTAAGCTAATCAAAGAAGAGTAAATGACTGGTATTTTTAGCACTGCAAGGGAGTATATGATAAGCAGGCATGCCCGATAGTGAATGATGCCGTGTTTAAGCTTGGGAAATTCCAGAACTGCGATTAAATCGCATACTGCCATCAGAGAACATGATGCGAAATCGAACGTGATATTTTTACTTCTTCCAGTCAATTCCAAGATCATTTGAAGACTCAGCACGTCTCGCAAGAAAGAACCAATGCACAAGACTTGTGACTGGCTGCGCCCAAAGCCGAAGCAACTCCTCGTCTTACGCAGCAGTTCCTGGCCAAACAATTAACCATGTAAGCTTGTCACCACAAATTACCTCTGTGATTTTCTGAATCGCAAAAGGTAATTTGAGGCGAAAAGGTGAGGCTTTCGAGAATTTGATAAGCACCAGGCATAATTCGACCCCGGATCACCAAGAAATTACAGAATCTATTGCTGTCGTGACTCGACAAGACCGAACCGATGGGGTGAGTCTGTAGCTTCAGAAGGAGATAAATTCTATAGATTATGGTAGTCTTCGAGTAGTCTTTGTTATTAAGCCTATTTTCATACACCTCTTTGAAACGCGTTAAATTATAACCACCCCCGTATTACGAGTATTTAAAAATCCTGATGTAAAGATGTGCAAGCGTATGACAGTATACGTTACTTTGATTCCTTTTAAGTTAATAGTATTCGTTGTATACTATATTCCGTTGCAACTCAAGAAGGTAGGGCGAGGGAAAGGAAGGCCGGGAAAGAGAAAGCAGGCGGAGCGCTGGAGAGAGGAGGAGGTTTCTTCCTCTCCTCTCCAGCGTTCCTTCTGCTTCCCCCTCCCCAACCTTCCTTTCCCCCCGCCCTACCTTCTTGAGTTGCAACGGAATATAGTATAGGTTGCTTTTATTGCTTATCGCTTTTAATTTAATAACGTCTTGCCGCAATCAGCAGGAAGCCGCCCCTCTAATATAGGGTGAAATTTCATTAAACGACCAGGCATAAAAGAATTTCTAAAATGTTTTATTGTTTTACTTCTCGTTTAAAAAATGTTCCATGGTAATGGTCTCAAAGTACATAGCAACGCTTAGCGACAATATTGGCGGAGCAATAATTTTATACATGTTTCCTCGCGTGTTTATGCTCGAAAAAATTTGAACGAAAACGCCTATGGCCGATACAAGATTCTGTATGAGCAAGAAGCCCGAAGATAACCCATCGTCGAGGCTGGTGTATTGTAGATATTCACATCATACATACATTTCTTAAAAATATAACAAAAAAAAGTTGGAAAATTATCTTACATTTACTCCTCGCATCTATTAAAGCCGAAAAATATGAGCCGTCAGCCTCGATCCGCCCCCCTTTACGTTGAACTATTATCGCCTAATCCCACTAGAGCGACAACCAGAGACGACCGACACCTACAAGCCCAAAAAAGTGCGCAGCATGCACGCGAAAGTACCTCTGGCAGGCTCGCTATCACTCCTGTTATAACGAGTTTTTTTCATTTTTTAGTGGCATCACATACAGTGTAAGACTCACGGGACGCGTATTTCCGATTACTTAAACTCCCAACGCGGCGAAGGTAAAAAAAAAAAAATATGGAGAGGAGGACAACCTAGCAACGATAGACATTCTAGCAACGGCGCTCACGCCGGATTGGCTGCTCACCAACGCGCGGGAACTTGGATTTCGGATCCGGACGGCGCGTGTATCACTGGGGAGCTCGTTAACCTCCCCTCCCCTCCTGCGTTCACGCCGCTTCGCGGCGAGAGTATGCGGATGCTAATTACAAAACTATTAACCTACTTAGTCCCCCCGCACACGCTGCTTCACGGCGTCCAGCCGGCAACCCAAGCCCTGCTGTCCCCCATGCACTTCCGGAAAGGGAGCTCCATACCATTTAGTTGAGAGAAGTTTCGTCAAAAATATTCGCTTTTTCGGAGTTAATTGTAAAAACGAAATGTCGTAAATATCGCCAAATGGCTCCACAAAACAAAATGTTCAAGCAAAAATAAATAAAAAATGAAGCCCCCACTGGGGATCCGACCGGGGTCCTCTGCGTATGAGGCAGACGTGTTACCTACAACTAAACTACGCTACCGCTTCAGTAACTCGTTTTAACCGGTGCCTATGTTGACGGCGGCAGCGTCTACCTCTTTTCTTTCGTCGCCCCGTTGGGGGTTTAGGCGATCGGATACACGCTTACGGGATTGCTAGAAAAACTGCTCTGACAGATTTGATCTGGACTCGAAGAAGGAGGGCGAAATGTGGATAGGTCTCTAGCTTTACTGCGTCACCGGAAAGAAAAACAGTATACGAATGCGAAATGTAAATGTACGGATGACGTGAGTGCTGTAAGGTAAACGCACGAACTTTAACGCGTGGAACGTCGAAACACTTCATCGTCCGTGTTGCACAAAATTTTTTTTTCTCTCTCGTTTGGTTACAATATATAAAACTAAGGAGAACAAAACGGACTTGCTGACGACGTGCGAAACAGAAGTCGTCGCACCCGGTCCTCTGTGCAATAAAACGAGCCAGTCTGTGATGGGGGGACTCTAGTGCGGGCCTGGCAGATGACATTTATGGCCTGCGCCGTTGTGATGACTCCAACAGAGAGGGCGGAGATTTGCTCCCCTTGGGTTCTGCAAAACGCGCACTTTTTCCGTCTGATGCTTTCCACTTTTTTACATATCACTAACAATAACTCTGCCCAAAAGTAACAGTTTTCTTAACCTATTTATAAAAAAAAGAATAGGACCTATCAACTAGTCATCAAGAATAACCAATAGACTGATCTCACTAAGTGTTCCATGCATGCGTGACGCCGTCATTACTGTAGCTCTCTGGAGGCAGGCGCCAGTTCAGGAGACAGCCCGTGCCCTGCTCGCGCAGAGCCCCAGCGGGGTTGTCGCTCGTGCAGCAAGGCTATACAGTTCCCACGATGCATGGCAGGACCGGTGGCGTAATGAAGCTGGACGTGAGATCGGTCTATTGTCCAACAGCGTTAACTATAGCCCGTTCATTCCTAATATGACTGTGCGGTGGGAGCTACCCGCTCACCGGAGCGATCAATTGCTTCTCCTTCATCACCTGACCCCAGTCGACTCGTGTGTATGGGTCGGAAAGTGATCACGTGGCAAAAGATGGAGGTATTACTGGTCCAATGGTCATGTAGCTTCATCCAAAGTTTCAACACGAGGTTGAACAGAGTATAGACGGTGCACAGCGTACCGCTTTGCGAACGCTAGTGGGTTCGTTGCCGAAATCCGGAAGACGTATACTATAAGATATGAGCAAACAAAACACAAAATTATTCCTGTTAAAAAAAAAAAACTATTGATCTTTCTTGAATTCGCCTTCTGCGCGCTATCTTCTTTATCTGCTTGGCTGTGGAATACGTGCTGAGCATGCGCTGTAGCTCTGTTGTGCTGTATATCAGACGCTGCACATGCGTCCACTGCCCAGTGACTAAGCATTATTCAACCGGGTGATAAGCGCTTGAAAGGTCTATATGTGTAGAAGCAGTCCTTAAGGACTCCAGATTCTTTGATACCTCGACCAGGCAGGTGCGCGTGTTGTGTGTTGCAGAGGAAACAATTTTCGAAACCAGAAGAAGACGCGGGGTACTAACAAATTGGACTGGAATAAATCGACGACGCACCTCAGCGTCACGTAGTTTAATCTTCGATGCGCCCTGGCAAAAAAATATTTGCCATTGGCTTGGAAGTTATACGTAATTTAGGACATGTCGAAACATGCTTAATGGCCTGAATGATGATTTTTGTGATAATTAATAAAACTAAATTTATTTTGCATAAATATTATTGAGCATAGAATTTTTCATTCGTAGAATTTATTTCTATATTTAGAATAAATATTCTAAATATTTTCAATTATTTAATATTCAATATCTTGGCACTTATACTGTCTCCCCGGTCGTACCGCAAAGTAGAAACAAGTTCTTCCTCATTTAGAAAGAAGAGGCGCTGTCAAGTAAAATAGGTATTTTTGAGGAGTTGAAGCGTTTCAGAAACTGTCTGGGTTTGTGACTGAGCAGACATCGTGCAACTCTGTCAAGGCTGGTTATCGAGAGTGACTTGACTTTTCTATTCCCCCTCCCTCATTCTCTCTTCCCACCTTCAGATATTTTGTATTGCTTCGTGTGCGGTCATTGTTGCTAGTACTTTGGGAAGTATAGCTCCAGTAATATGGGCTCCAGTAATATGGCCTTCACGACTTGTTTCAAGATTGTCGGTACCTCATAGAGTCTTATGTCCTGTTCCATTTTTAATTTTTTTTTATCTTTTTGCATGCAACGAACGAGTTTTTGAGGTAAAGTATGCACGAAAGTGTGTGTGTGTGTGTGGGGGGGGGGGGGGGGGTGGCTAGTTAAGACGACGAGGTATGCTCACAACTTTTGTAAGATTTCACGAGTGTATTCCATTAGGGGATCGGTGCAACCATCACCAGTACTCCAAGGCGACTAGAAAGTACATTCAGAAAGTGACACGCTGCATTCCGCGTCTTTTTGCAGACAGACATTTGCTTGGCGATATTCTGACTTTGAGCACAGCGGTGCAACGGCAACACCACTAAGGTAACTCTCTGCTATGCTTTCCGGTAATGTCGATTTTATTTTGCTTATTCATTTTACGAGCTTCTTCTTTATATTAAGAAATGAATTTTTCGAGATCTCTACGCACGGGCGTTTTTGAAGTGATAAGTGTTAACAATTTTAGAGCGACGGGTGCTTGCTAATTTTGACCACCTCTTTACCATTCGGCATCGTACAAGACTCCGGCATAACCGAGAAGGACAAGCAAGGACCGACCGCGAGCACTGTCAATTGCCTTTACGTACACATCGCGACACTGTTAGCGCGAACACGACATCGGCGCATTTTCGCATTTTACTTTTAAATAGTATTAGCGAGCACCAAATTTTATCGCTTACATTATAGAACTAAATGAGCTCTTTCCGTAGCTATAACAACTTGGATGACATCCCTTGGTTTCTAAGAGAAAAACTGGAAAAACGGGTGATCGCTTGTTCCCGCTAACAGTGTCGCGCTCTGTACATGCTCTGTCCGCCAGATAATTCTTCAGCTGTTATTATGATTCAAAACTTCAGAAATTCATACGCACTTACGTGCTGGCCGTTGGGAACTTTGAAATTTCGAACTGAGAGCTAATAAACAGCTGTATGAGATTACCAGATATGCTATGTTGCATGGAAGGGTAGCAGTACTTAGAGTGACCGAAGTACATTTGTAAAATAAGCTTTAGCATTTTATTTGATATCACAAAAAACCTTCACCCTATATTTCTAAACAGAATTTGCAGTAATATATTTGACCATATCTTAGTTTGCAATATTGTGCAATTTCTGAACAATCATACCGCCTTAGCCTCCGGCCACCACGGTTTTAGGCATGGATATTCTTGCGGAACCCAGTTATTTCAATTCATTCATGATGTGACTAGAGCCATAGACAACAAAGAACAAGTTGACAGCCTCTTTTTGGTAATAAAAAAACTCCTGATTCAGTATGTCACGACGGAATATTCAGAAAAATGAAATCGTTTAGTATTGTGCGATCAATTATTTTACGGATTCAAAAGTATCTTAATATAAGAAAACAATGTCTTATGTAAAACGGCGTCAGATCTAGATACAAAGATATCACATCGGGGGTACCCCAGGGGTCAGTGCTTGATCCGTGTCTCCCTATTATTTATGAATGATATAACACAGAACATATCTTCTACTGTCAGGTTGTATGCTGATGATTGCGTACTCTACAGGAGTATTTGTTCTGACCACGACTCACACTGTCTGGAATTCGACCTCGCGGAAATGGAGCATTGGTGCACTCTTTGGGGAGCGGCTTTTAATGTAGAAATATGTGTTCATTTACGCTCTTCTTGAGGACAGAAACGCTTCTCTCCTCCATTTCTTCTCAACAACGAGCTAGTCCTTGAGAAGTCTGAAGTTAAATATTTTGGTGTATTGTTTTCCAGTACCTGCTCTTGGGAAGCACACGTAAACCAAACCGTCAGTAAGGCGTGCGCGACGTTAAACTTCCTACAAAGAAATTTGAAGCTAACACCCCGCAACCTAAAAGAAGCTGCTTATTTGACTTATGTTTGGCCAGTAATGAAGTATGAGTGTGTTTTGTGTGTTTGTTTCCAAAATATCTAAGTAGCAAAACAAAAAAAGCACAGCATATAGCAGCTCGGATTTGTCTGCAAAATTGCATTCGTTGTTCGAGTGTGACGGAAACGAAGAACAGCTTAAATTGAAAAAAAAACATAGAAACTAAAAAGAAAGTTCCGCCTAAAATTGTTTGATAACATATATATTGTCGAAACAAGTATAAAGGCCTCCTTACATACGTTTCCTCCTACCTAGGTTTAATCGTCTGTTAAACGTGAAAGGAAACTTGTTTAACTACAACGTATTTAAGAACTCAATTTTTGTTAAAACAATAATGGATTAGATCTCCTTGCCCTTCAAAATTGTAAACACTACAAACAATTATCTATTAAAAACAACATATTCCTAATTTTTCATATTGATACTTCTTTCCGCTCAGGAGGGCCGCGGCGCCTGAGAGAGGCAAATTGCCCATACTGTGAAAGCCCGCCACGCTTCGTCCAAAGATGATGAGATGGTATTGTACAAATGAATTAAAAAAAGGAGGGATGATGGTTTAAATGGAACTTGTGGACGGGGGTGAGGGGTTGATATTCCGGTCGAAGAGGGTGAAGATGCTAAACAAAAATGCACCGTAAACGACTGCTTGCAGCTACACCCGGCCCGTTAACATTTGAAAAGTGATTTTTTTATTCCTTTTCTGGGAAGAGAAAAAAGCCAAACAAAAAGCAACTGGCACTAAAAATATACTTGACAAATATGCACGAGACAAGGGAAAGCACACCGTTAAATTCAGTTTTCTCTTTCACACAGCACGGTCTGTGCGAGGTTGACTGCATCTCGTGTCACAAAATCACGGTCCCCTGACTTAACCTTATTACGAGGGCGGGAGTAACCGCACCCCAAAGGACAGGGTTTCCATGTTTAACTACTCTAATATCTTGTTTTATATGATGTGCCTTGTTTCTTTCTATTTTTATAGAATACATTTTTTGGCTTATTTGACTTTTTTTTGTCCGCTTGGGCGGATTTTTGTGGTTCTCTGCAGCTGCGTTCTCTTCGAGCGAGCGAGTACGTTGACACCGTATGCAGTGATGACAAGGTTGCATCAGTTTGGGGCGACGGATGATTCATGCTGGGACAGAAATGACTGACGTTGCGGTGAGTTGAGAGACGTACTCTCGTCGCAAAATATCGGGTGTCCCTTTTGAGAAGAGACCCCTACCCCCTCTTCCCTCTGAGGACCTCGTGCCAGCTGCTCGAATTTGGATGTAGACACACGGGACGCCTCCCAGAGGCGTTTCGGCGACGCCATGGGACCTTCTTGATGTCTTGGCTGCCAGGAATTAATAGCGTATGCTCTATAAAAATGGTTGTTGGGGCTGGAAACCATGCGGGAGTTTCTACCTTCCTTACGTGTTACAAAGTTTATCGACGTATCATTGCGCCACATTTTGACACGTTAACAGAGTTTTAAAAGCTTCGTAGAAAACGTGTATCCAGAGTTGTTTCAAGAGGCAGTGAATGGGGTACCGAAGAATTTTTTTAAATTTTTTGTCATTTACTCACGAACGTGTATAATCTCGTCTTTGACAAATTAATAAAATAACAATAAAATTACTTAGAAAATTATAGATAGGACTAATCCAGATTTTCTATTAAAGTTCATTTCTGCTCGGGACACAGTTGGAATTTCGCGGTACACAAAGAATCGACGCAAGAAGATTGTGCAGTCACCCCAAGTGATGAATTTTTATTGTGTTTCTTATCATTATTTCAAAAAGGCGATAGAAGAAAATTGCTGTTCAATCAAGTTAGCCTTCTGAGTGTAGGTTTTTTTCTTTCTGATATGCCAACCGCAAATTTTCGTCTGAGTAACACTGTAGCATGCTTTATGAAGAACATTCAGTTAACAAAGACACGTTGTTTTTGATGGGCAAAAGGTTAATGGACGGCTGCATGCTTCCAGCTAAGGACATTGTTCTCGTATTATACTTTTTGAGACCCGGTACTATGCAGTGGCACCTCGACTTTGCACCCTGAGGCCACTCTTTTGAGCGGGCTTGCTCAGCTTTTTCTATTCGGAACTGTCATTTCCTTGTTTTCATTTTTGTCAAATACAAAACTCATTAGTAATGTTTAAATCCCAGTATTCGCCACGAAGCACGAGATTGATCAATATAGATTCGTAAATCTGTAAAAACAAAAAGGCGCATATCAAAGCAGCCATCAAAAAGTGACATCGCAAGATAAACCATTTTTTCCCAGCTTGGCGCAGCAGGTGAAACAAATTGACAGCTCAGTAGCGACTGGCAGGGGGTTAACCGAAACTGAAACCACACGGGAGCACGCATATATATAAGTGTATACGTTTATATATGTTCTGGAGCGGTGTTTGTGTTTTCCAATTCTCTTCAGATATAAGAGCGAGTTATGAAAAAATTGGCAGCGACCATTACCTTAAAAGTCCTATAATGCATGAAATGCAGTATTTTGGAAGTGATAATTTCGATTTATTTGGAAGACTATATACACCACGTTAAATTAACTTGAGACTGGTGTAGAGTAGAAACATCAGTCTCAGGTAAATTCAACATGGTTAATATTCACCAGCTCGCCTGCACTCTTGCCATATTTTCTATCACTAGATACAGTCTTGTAGAGCGTAGATCATTTGGCATCAATATATAATATATATATATATATATATATACATCACAAATTTTACCGCGAAATTTAGCGGTGAAACTATATTGGTGTATAGTTCACATGACGTCAGGCTACGTGACATAATTTTCCCTACAAATTTAGCGGGGATACTGAAATATTGTATAAGTCATGAGCCGTCAATTTTGCCGCTATATTTAGCGGGGAAATTGAATTGGTCTGTAGGTCCCCTGACGGTAGGTCACGTGACATCAAGTGTTCCGCTAAATTTAGCGGGGAAACTGAATTCGTGTTGAGGTCACGTGACACCAACTTTCTCGCTAGATTTCGCGGGAAATGCAAGGACGAACGTACAGACAACATTTTGGAATTGGGGGCAGCGTTAAAATATTTTATGCTTTAATAAATATTAATGCACCTGAGTGGTTTCAAAATCGGCTACGTCCTATGGATGTATTTATGTGAATTATGTGTGTGTTTTTTGGGATACGCAAGGACTCAAATCATGAGCTCGCTGTAAGATTATGTTGTTTATATATACAGCAGTCCTACAAAAATATGTAAGAGGAAAATGATTTAAATTAAAGTGACAACTTAAATCTAATTTAATATACTCTAAACGACTTATTTTTCGCAGGCTTAATATCTCGCGATTTAGGTCAAAGTTGAAGTTTTGGAATAATTCGCGGGTCCTAGTTTTGGCGACGAGATGGGATCTCAATATAGATTACAATATGCTTACATTTTATCGGAATGGTTCGGGGGACCTATTTTTCGCGGATTGTAGGTGAATCGCGAAAATCGCGAAAATTAAGTCGTTCACAGTAATATATATATATATATATATATATATATATATATATATATATATATATATATATATATATATATATATATATATATATATATATCACGCCATACGGAGCACAGTTCTTTGAGTTGTGGTTAGCAATCCTAGTTTGTTTTTTTGTTTTGGTGCTGCCTGATTCTCAAACATGTGGGTTTTTCTTTGCCCACCCCTATGTCGCCATCAATGTCGCCATCAATGTACTGTAGTGTTCCGATTGCACTGGACTGCACAGCCTGGAATGTTGACGAAGAAACATCAGGAAGTTATATTCTTTTCGTTCCTGAATTGTTAACCCCATACTTCTATGCAACATTTCGCTCGATATTACAACAAACGAGCTGGGAGCAATGTGTCTACATAACACATTGAAACTGGGAGAGCACCTATAATATTAAATATAAGCGATGTATGTAATATTTGTGCATGTTTAGTTTTTCATTGAAGATCTACGAAGAACCAACGTATCTTGAGTTAAGTGCTGCAAAGTTAAATCTAAGCAGTTAACTTTATTCTGAGCCGATTTGAATAAAGTTTCTGCCCGAGTTTTGAGGACAATTCAGAAAGAAAGATTAACGTTTTATTTTTATTCGTAATTGCAGCTCTAAACACTGCTTACGCCTCACCGAAAAAAGACGTAGTATTTTGTCATCAGAACTTACTCCCTTTGGACTGTTTTGAAGCCCACATTTTAAGCTTTCTTTTATAAAATGATTTTTAAACATTTTGATACGGGAAAGCGTAACTGTGAGTCACAATTTTCTTATATTGAGTCAAGAACTCAGTTCCAGTATGCGTTTCCTGCCAAAGAATACAGCGCGTTCGCACAAAAAACAGTGGTCTACAAAAAGAGAAGCACAACATATGCTCCCGAGAAGCTTATAAGTCAAGACCATGACATATTACTCTTAACACACAAAAAACATGTTTTCTATAAAATGGGAGGAAAGGGACCTCCCATATTTTCAGGGCGGCTATTACATAGGCAAATAAAGCGCAGCAATTTTTGTTTTTGCTTAGTTTACGCGTATACCACGTTACGGTCTTCACACCTACTTATAAAGTTAGAACAAAACACGAGGAAAGCGGAATTTGCTAAGAAGAGCACAGTAACCTCCCAGAATCCCCAGAATAGAAATCGACATTTGAGTTAGTATAAACGCTGTCACAGCATATATGTCTCCTTGCGAAACACTTTCTGCCAGTTTGTGACTTTACGTAGATTGCTTCAGAAGCTCGATAGTGACGAGAAATCATGTTAAGCGCATGAAAATAGGCATGTAAATTTTTATCAAACCTTTCGGTTAAACGAGCATATTCTTTAAAATATGTTAGAAGCCACAGGATACATTGCCCCATGGCAAATTAACTCCCGAAGCAATATATTTAAATCACTTACTGACTGTCCGTCATTGACGGTTATGCAGAATGTTGCATATATCGTTTTCATATGGCTTGTTACTGCAGAAATGCTTGGCATTCAATAATACCCATAAAATTCTTAAATATGTGTTTAAAAAAACATTTATAAAAAATAGTCGGAAAACTAAATTGTTTTCTTGAGCTCTAAAAGTAGTAGAGAAGATGCCGCGTCAATTTTTAAGGGTAGATTTTATTGACACTATAAAAAATCTCGAATTATTTTTAAAACTCTTGATTCGGTACACAGTGATTGGGTTTGAAAGGGCGAAAGCCTTCTTATCTACCTAATACCGTGTTAGCATCGTACGAAACGGTGATATACGTTAGTTCTTTCCGGACAGTGTTAAAGAACACACAGTTACTATACTATGCCACCAACATTTTTACCAACCGTGAGTAGTCAGCTGAAAGTTGCTATACTTCAGCCTGGGTAGGTCTCGTGGGGAGAAAGAAGAATTTTTATTTTTCTGCTGCATTACAATCATCACATAAATTTCGACTGAACTCTGAAATGAGTAACAGATGTAGGCGGGCATAGCGATGCACATCTCTCCATAGCAGTACAGGTTTCGTGAAGGCGCTAAAGAAGTAACTCGGAAAACCGTAACGATTTCTATATTGGGCTTCGGGCGTCGCCAGGCCCAATATTTCATCTTCGGCGCGTAAACAAGTGCCCTACACTCGAAAGTCCGCCGACTCACCAAGAAAAGCACACATAAAAGACCAGGGCGCCTGGACCGGGGACGCCTAAGTCGTAATATATGGACCCCCTCCCGGAACCCACATAAAAAGACCTGCACTAAGAAGCACATACGTAAACACCAGGCCAAAGCTCTTCCCGCGACCGCAGTTGGAGAATGCGAGAGAAAAAGAATCCGCCAAAAATACAGGCCCCGAATCCAAACTGCTCCGCTCTACGCTCTAAGCCTCTCTTATCTCGCGAGTCGTTTTAGAGGTGTCGTTTTTCCTCAGTTGCTGTTTTTTCGGAAAGCCGCTTTCGTCGCAGCAACCTCCACCAAGTTAAACTTCGCATCATCAGCTTAGACTGGGGGAACATTTCTTTTTTTCGCACGCCTTCTTTCTTGAGACTGGAGGAGTTTGTCCAGAAGCACGCACGCAGGCCCGTACGCGCACGCACAAGCCCTCACGTACGCGCATAAACCTACCGGAGATCGAACACCCAAAGCCTTTCCATCCCGCCCTCGTCTCCCGCTTCTAGCGGGGGCGTAAATCTGCGCATTTCGATGTTAGCGCCTCATATTAAAATGCGCATAGTGAAAGGCAGCGAACGCACAAAGCAGTTTTCTTCCACGCCCCGCCCGTAGCGAGCCGTGGCACCACGTGGAGAGGGCAGAGCCGCGGGTGGGCTGAGGAACCCATGGCTCGGCATGCCCATGGCTTCCTTACAGCCTCACCACGTCCGCCGTCGCTCGCGGATAAAACAATAGAATCCGCCTCGATGCTCGCCTTCTCCGAGTCCCAACCCGGGGAGGAGGTCCGCGCTTGAGAGGGGGATAGCGCATTGCGAGCACGTCCGTGTCTGCCCCGAAAGCATCGCTTAGTCGTAGGGGCCCAGACGGCACGCACAATGTGGTTGGCGACTCGTAACTGCTGTCGCCACGTCTGCGGTAACGGGACCCCGCCGGCGCGGCAGCCGGCAGAACGCGGTCCGCGACATTTTATACGCGGCCCCTTCGTGGGGTGCACGCCGGTGTTTACATTGTTCGCGTTGTCTTCTGCGGTCGTGAGGACGTCAGCCGCGTCGCGGCCCGTGACCACCGCGTCTAGCGGGAGGACCGCGTGCACATTCAGGCTTCAGTTGTTCCCGCCTTTAGCATCTTCTTCGCTGCTGTCCGCGGCAATTGTCGTTTCCTGACGAACGTTGTGGATGAGCGAGTCCGTTGGCGGAGACGCGAAGCTGCGTCATCCCGGTGATTGTTCGGGAACTCCGAGCGTTGAATGTGGCGACGTCTTTTCCTTCGGCAGTGGTCGATTGTGTATCACCAGCAGCACATGTTGGCGGGCAGACGTAACCGACGCCTAAGCTGAGAGGACGAGAGCAGAGAAAACGGGGAGACGAGTGAATGTTGACGTTAGACTGCGATTCCCTCAAAGGTGTTTGATTTTAATTCGAACATATTTATAATATTCGTGAAAGGTACGCTAACGAAATTTGTGCAGGTGAATTATACGACCAGCGGGATATAATATAGCAGGCTAATTCTCGTGATAACTCAAATAAATATCTAAGATATTTTAATGAACTTCCTAATTAGTGAAAATAAACATATGGTTCCAATTAGAAACTTGCTGAGAATCATCGAAATACACCAAATCAGTCAATTTTAAAACGACTTTAAGTACATGGGAAGCTCGGAGTTTACCTACATTACCACTCGGCATAATAAAAACTTTAAGACACAGGAAACAAAGAGGATATACACACGACTTTCTCATAACCAGCACATCATTCAGCTGTCATATACTTTCACAACAGTCTTCTTTGTCATCTTACATTTGAACGATACAGATCCTAATGGCCAACACACACACACTGCAATGAAAAAGTTTCGAGCCCTCGGACACACGTCTGAAGTCCTCCACTTTCTCATCTTCCATTTGAAGGATGCACATTCTAACGGCAAGCACACACAATACAGTGAGAAAACCTCGAGCATTCAGACACCCGACTGAAGGCAGTTTCCAAATGACAAGCGCTCGCGAGACAAAAAGCATTCACAAAGCGCAGAAACAGCCGAATCACAACTTACGTGGGACTAGGCAAGCAAAAACGCTCGAGTATCGTCGTCCAAGGTCAGCGAGGGCATCATAATACAATTTCCGGCGCTTGCGGTCCCAAATTGTCTTCTTAATCACCCTCTTAAATGTACCTTTTTTTTTTTGCTAAACACAATTGGTTTTTTTTTAAATCTGGGAATCAATTGCAACATTCACTCACGTGCTTTACAATTTCAGAATAGGGAGAACATAAATTAACCGCCATTTCGTGCCCTAATAATCGGTTGTTGAGGCAGCGGCCAGTTTGACCAACGTGCGAGAAGTCACAGGCTATTAGTATCTCATATAGTGCTGCCGCCTCACAAGTAGTTGCGGCATCTTTATCTTTTTTTGGCAACCTTGGTTACCACCGGTGAGAAAGAAATCAAGAAGAAAATAACAGATAAATTGGCTAGATCATGTACGCTGTGATCCCCCGATACAAAAGAATCAGCCGCATATCCATATTCATATCCATATCCATATCCATATCCGTATCCATATCCATGTCCAAGGATTTGGCCGACCTAATGTGAAACCATTTTTAATACACCTCTCACACCATGACTTCCTTCCAAGGCCTATAGGTTGTGTGAGAAGACATAAAATAAGAGAGCAAATACCCACTTATCAGGCTTCTTACTAGGTCTTGCGGTCTTGCCAAAACTTACCAGAACATTTGGCAACACAATCAATCACTCAAATCACACCCTGAGGTATCGAACCTCGACATTTGAAAGGAGGTGCTTTCTGAACGTAGTGAGAACAAGACTTGTTTAAGGCACTGTTGAGGAAAGAACATACTCCTCCTCTTTTGAAAATGCTTTTGGGTGGCAACTACGGGAGGGCCACACTGGTTTGGGCACAACTATGCCGTAGCTTGAACAGAAGCCATGGGTGTGAAAAACCTTTAAATCTTGAAACTGAAGATACCCAGTTGTGCTTATTTCACTGGTGAACACAAGCTCCGAGGCTTGCTCCTTTTTAAAAGAAACCCAACGAAGCACATTGTGTCCTTCAAACACAGACAAAAAAGGCATCTACATACCGCTTAAATATTACACTGTTGGGCAAAAATGACTGCAGTTTTAAATCTATAACTATGGCTAAAGCAGCCAAACAAATTTCAGAATGTAGTGGTGCCAAAGAGGAGCCATTACATACAGCCTGTTTTTGTGCAGAATCTTTGCCGCCAACCTCAACCGCTGTTGTTGTTAAAAAAAAAGTTCGACTAATTGTATAAAACCTCTAACATCAATGTCAGAAGTGGCCTGAAATCTGACTAAACTGTGTGCTACCAACCGAAGTACCCTGTGGAGAAATACGGACTAGTCTAAAGTGCAATAAAGGTATTTGATATCTAAGGGGGATAAATGTTCACGGTGTAGAGTGAGACGAATTTATTAGATCGATCAGCTCTTCCAAAATCCTGAGCGACAATACGTTATCAATCGGAAAAACCTTAAAAGGTGGTAGGCCACCTTCAAAAGTTTTTTTTTTCGCGAGATCAATTTTTAGGTTTTTGTTTTTTTTGCACGCCCAAACATTCACATATATGTTGCAACAAAAATTATCCTCCTATCGTCATTAGTTTGCGAGTTATAGCAAGTTTTCGATACCCTATGCTCCTATAGCGAAACCGAAACCACATTTCCAACTGTGGTTTCGGTTTCGAAAAATCGCTTTCAAAAGTAAGTGTTGTTTCGTATATATTAATGCTATTCAAAATACTTTATGCATTTTATTGTGACTGTTATATAAGAGGATGTCATTAAATACAACTTTGTGTTTAAAAGTGTTCGTTAATCTCTAAAAACAGCCACAAGGGGAACGCACAATGCTCGTCGGAATTTTTGTTGTTTGCCTTGGTCAGGGTACGTCAGGCTTCGTTCTGCATTTGTTCCACGTGTCAACGCTACTAGGGCTGTATCCTTAGGCCACCTGGACCATCCCACGTAGCATCCAATGTCGTGCGAACATTCCCTGGGTGTTCTGAATGTTGAAGGAACGTTAACACACCATTCAGAACGTTCTAGGAACGTTCGTATGCGAACATTCTTTACAAGGTGAGCTGCTCAACATTCTAGGAACGTTTGTTGGCAAACATTCGTATGCACAATGTTCTCGGAACGTTCCTCTTCGAACATTCATATGTGCAACATCCTTGGAACGTTCGCTTGCGAACTTTCCTAGAATTTCGCAGGTGAAGCCAACTTTACGGAGCTTTTACACAACCTGCGGTTCGAAACACCATCCACTATATGCCACTTTGTGGCAAAAATATTCAAATTAAGTGGAGTTTTTGGAAACTTAGCATAAGGGATCAGTTTTATCTTATACGAGTCTACCGAGGAATGTTATATAAGGTGTAGGAGAAAAGCAATGGTTTTCAAAAATTGATAATCAACTTGGCACTCACGGCGTATGTAGAGGGGCAGTTTTGAATAGACCCGATTTTTAGCATCCCGGGTTCAATACTTTCGTAAAGGTATGTCCCGCTTGAGTGTGGGATGCAATGGGTATCTGTTCTTAGGCTCGGAGTGAGTAATCGGCTATGTATGCAGCACGTTTTGATAAGTAGGAGTGAACTGTCGTTATAGTCCATACTCAGGCTGGTGCGCTGGGAAAGCGGCTAGCTTGTGCTAGGCCTGAAAAGATATATTTCGATTAAAAATATCAATCGCCCTGTGAGGAGCTTTATTGCATCCATATAATGTAGTACGGCTCATTGGGGCTGTAGCCTAATCAAGGCATAATTGTGAAATCTTTGTAAATATTCTTCAGAGAATGTTGCAGAAGTTCCTTGGATATTCTGTGTACGTTCTTAGAACCTTATTAGAATGTTCATTGAATGTTGTGTCGTTCTAAGAATATCCCCTAGAAAACATTCCCCGAATGCAGCGATAAGTGCCTGCGCCACATTCAGACAACGTTGATAGCATGTTCTTACGTAAATTCGCAACATTCCAAGAATGTTGCAGAGGGTCTTTGGATATTCTGAGAACGTTCTTAGAACCTTGATAGGATGTTTCAATGTTGATTGAATGTCCTGGTAATGTTCTATGTCCTTCTCGGAACGTTCTAAGAATATCCCTTTGAAAACATTCCCCGAATGTAGCGATAAGTGCCTGCGCCACATTCTGACAACGTTGATAGAATGTTCTTACGTAAATCTGCAACATTCCAAGAATGTTGCCTATGTTCTGTTGAACAATCCCGGAATGTTCTCAGAACGTTCTCGTGCTACGTGGGATATTACGACCAGCATGGGTAAGTGCAGAACACAGAAGACGAGGAGCGCAAGTTTGCTGGAAATCGCTACACGACGACGAGGCTGCATACTGACACAGACGCCGGTATTTCGGCGACCGCGAAGAAGCTTGGGGACATAACCAAGGCGTACAAGGCTCCGCTAGAGAATTCTACGCTCCAAGGGAACAGGATAATAGACATTGGTATTCTTTCTTCAGTGTTTTCATCGCTGGCATGTTCCGAATGCATGAACACAACACTGAAGCTCGAGGAACGCTCTCACCAAGGGATATGCTCGGCTTGTGCGGTCGTGTGTACCAACTGTGGGTTCGAGCGCCCATTTCATACGTCGAGAAAGGTGGGTCGTGCCAATGAGAACAATTTACGTCTGGTTTACGCGATGCGCCAGTTAGGAAAAGGGCACGCTGGTGCGAAAACTTTTTCCAAAGTGATGAACATGCCTGCTCCTCCACGTCACTCCGCCTACGACAAATTGTCATCTCGGCTTTCTGCAGCGGCAAGAGAAGTGGCGTCGAAGTCGATGACTGATGCTGCTGTGGAAGTTCGTCGTGTTGTGGGGAGTGCCGAGTGTGGTGTTTCAGGTGATGGCACGTGGCAGAAGCGTGGCCATTCATCTTTGAACGGTTGTGTGTCTGTGATTTCTGTTGACACGGGAAAGGTTATTGATGTTGAGGCCCTTTCTAGCTCGTGTAAGTCTTGTAAAACCAAAAGCAAGTTGAGGCAAGATAGTGCTTCGTACCAGGAATGGAAGGCAAACCACACTTCCTGTCAAGCAAACCATGAAGGAAGTGCTGGCAGTATGGAGACGGTTGGTCTATACCGAATATTTGAAAGGTCGAAAGGCAAAAGGGATTTGAAGTACCTGCAGTACTACGGCGATGGTGATTCCAAGAGCTATGCCGCTGTGAAAGACATGTATGGAAAGGACAGTGTGCAGAAACTGGAATGCATTGGGCATGTCCAGAAGCGTGTTGGCTGCCGCCTCAGAAATCTGAAGAAGACAGTGCGTGGACTCGGTGGTAAGGGAAAGCTCACTGATGCCCTCATTGACCGCCTGCAAAACTACTATGGCATCGCCTTAAGGGCTAATGTGGGGAACCTTTCTGCAATGAAAAAGGCTACCCTTGCCAGTCTTTTTCATTGCAGCTCTACCGACAAGCAGCCGAGACATGCCCTGTGTCCACTTGGACCGAAAAGCTGGTGCGGATACCAAAGGGTCGAAGCACTCGGCCAAGGGAAATATGTACACAAGGAGGACTTCCAGATGATGTGCTCAACAAAGTTAAAACTGTCTACAGTGATCTGTGCTCTGATGAACTTCTAATGAAGTGCCTGCATGGAAAGACGCAAAATGCTAATGAGTGTTTCAATGGTCTAATATGGCAGCAGGCACCCAAAGAGGTCTACGTAAGCTTGCCTACAGTAATGTTTGCCTTGCATGATGCTGTGGCACACTTTAATAATGGCAGTGTAAGCACCCTAGATATCCTGAGGCAAGCTGGCATAGAACCAGGGTACTACACGACGAAAGCTTGCATCGCCAGGGATCACCAGCGCATGCAGAATGCTAAACGCAAGTCAGCGGATGGGACAATACAGGCCAGGAAGAAAAGACGAGCAGCCACCCGAAGAAAAGGAGACTATAATGCTTCCGCAGAAGGGCCCAGCTATGAATCTGGTGCATTTTAGGCCTGCATGCGAAGATTGTGACACTTTTTACAAGCTCGGAAATCTTTGTTTACGTTTTTCTAAAAATAACAATTTGCTCCAAATGTTGCGACGCAAACTTTCATAACTTATTTCTCAGCGTATACTTTGAACTGAAATTTTGCACAATGATTTTCAACATATATATCTGTGCAGTGAACTAGAATAAAAGAAATCCATGGAATATTTTTCAATTCACAGCTGAATTCTCAAACAGGTTCAGTCTAAATTAACTCTTTTTCCCCGTTTTCTTGTTTTTTTTAAACATTACTTCCTTGATATTTACTACATAATATTTATTCTAGTTCACTGCATAGCTCCAGCCATTAGTTACACAAATGTCAAAGCTTTACTGAATAAAGCCACCCATTAGTCACTTATCACAGCTGGCGTGGCTAGCACTTTAATGCAATTTTTGACAAAGATTACCTCCCAATAAATAAATATTCAATATTTTGCACTGTAAGTGGCTGGGTAAGTTAAATAAGACATGCTTGTTTTGAGGAAAAAGCTATTTCAACGCTGGCTGCTCTTAAAAAAAATTTGTTTTTGAGTGGCCTTTAAGGCGAGTTTGTAAAGAAATGAAATAACGCACGTTGCCAGGTCCCGCTTTCACCGATATCAATGCAGAGTGGAGACTGAGGTTTATAATATTTTATTAAGAACTTGGCAGCAAGAGCTGCTCGCTTTGTGTTAGTGATATTCTTGATCATCGAATCTAATTCGAATTCTTTAAGAATGACGATTAGATTTTTTATGAGCATGTGGACATTTTCACTACAAGGCTTGAACAAAGCACCCACAACATTTCGAACTTTTTACTTGAAGGTAATAATTTGCTGCACCGCAAACTTTCCTGTCTTGCTCGTTTCCAACAAAACTAAGTCTTTCTGCTCTTACTCCTGCTTAATCTGCCTGATCTTTCTGAAGTTCCTCAAATAAAACATAAGAGTCATAAACTATTCTGAATAAAAGTTGAAATGCCTGGGCTGGAAATAACTTTTTTTTCTGCGCTGCAAATTTTGTTTGGAACGGCGTGCACTGAGGAGCCGAGATCAAGTCTGGAGGGCTTAATATTTGTAAAAAAACTTTGGCCCATCAGCAAAAACTGCTTGGAGCGGCTAATTGAGGGAAACTTTATTCAGGTTTATAACATATCGTTCATCTCAAAGGGCCCCTAAAAAAGAAAAAGATTATTTTTTTAAACAGTCTGATTGGGACACGCTTTTCAAGAAATAAATTTTACGTGAAAAAAATATTTTTAGAGCAATATTAACGTCGCGAGATTTATTTGAAATTCTGTGCGCAAAGTCCATGACGTCACGGGTCATCTCGGAATGACCATCTCGGTCTTTCGCTCTTTCCACCTCAATGTGAAAGCGAAGCCGATCCACCTCTCCTCCATGTGCCCGAAATGCCAAGAAAAAAATAAGTGGAAAGGAGGTGACTACCGACTAAATCGCGTCTCGCGCCGTCAATATTGCTCTAAAGTTTTTTGCTTGTTTTTTGCGTAAAATTAATTTTTTTGACGCGCGTGTCCCAACCAGATTGTTATTTTTTCCTTTTCAGGGGCCCTTTAACGAGAAGCTTCTACGTTATTATTACAATATTGCCTGATTGCAGTCAAAGGTCTAGTGTCTAACCACCCATCATGTAAAGTATGTCCTCGTGCTGCCCATAAAGTTTTAGAATCGCGGAATTTAAACGTTGTTTATACATCACAATGAAATGTTCTTCTAAAATAATTTCGTCTATAAATTGTCCAAACAATTTCCCACATCTGCTGGACAAGCTTGAGATGTAGCAACACCACATTTCTGTATGCATGGAAGGTCTTCTTTGACATCTAGAAACAGTCAAGGAACGATAGGTTATTGACTTGTTCCGTGTCGACGTACTCCTTACTAAGGCATCAATTGAAGAAACATGCTTCACACCCAATTTGTTGAAGCTTTTTTTCGAACTTTCCAAAAAAAGACCACGTGTGCACTTTCAAGGAAGAAAATGGAAGTTCTGACAATAATGAGACTGAACACAAAGCAAAATCTGCAGATGGCAATAGTACCGAAATAAGAGTCGAAACGCAGTCGAGCTGGTGCAGCACCTTGGGACAAAGGAAACAAAGGGGACAAACACACTACCGTTTCATACCCAGCAAAGCGTGCAGCTGTCATTTACGTTCACACAACTTGCACAAAAACTTGGTCTCTGTATTGGGTCCTCTTTGGCACCGTTACTTTCTAAAATGTATTTGGCTGCTTTAGACCAAGTGGAGGATGTAAAAGTAGTAGGGATGGCCACTTGATCGATTAACCTACCGATGAATCGATCAATGCTTTAATCGTGATTAATTTTTAAACCGATCAATCGGCTAAAGTTTGACAGACAACAAACACGTAAACAGTTAACACGTTCACCACGGAGACGGCGACGAGTGCAGCTGTACGAAGGGAAACCTTAGGTGAAATTTTGACCTATGTGTAATGTAAACTGTAGAGGCAATATTTGTAGCTCTAAACATGCGGAAAAGGTTGTACGTGTCCCAGTCACTTCAACGTCGTGAGAGTTTTAGTTTAGCGCAGTAGAATCTATTCCACGGGTGGCCAAGCTACGGCTCGCGAGCCGCATGCGGCTCTTCGCGTGAGAAAGTGCGGCTCGCGGCTCCCTCTCCCTCCCCCCCCCCCCCCGCACACACACACACCCGCCTCCCTCTCGGTCACACGAGCACTTGCCCAAAGAGATAAAAGGAGCGCGTTTTAAATCGAAAGACAGGTTGCGGTTTGGTAGTCTTGTGCTACTGCTACCTTACGTACAGTTGGACTGCTTTTGATTCGGATAGATCGAAAGTAGTTCGAGTTTCCTTCATTGCTCTGGACAAAAGATTGCCCCCCCACCCTCCCCGCGGCTCTTAGAAGTTTCGTGGTTTTGTTTGCGCCTCTTAGGCCCGGTCAGCCTGGCCACCCCTGGTCTATTCTGAACAATCAAAGGAGTTCGCATTGGAGAATATCAACGAATTTCTTCTGCGGCTGAAGTAGTAATTTGTGAGCGTGGGTGCATTTTGACAGCTCTCAACCACATACTAAGGTTGCTTTAAAACCGGAAATGTACATTGCGCCGTTTATCACATTTTCATAAAAGGCACGAAGCGTAATTTTGACTTTTTAAAATCTATTACGCATTCGAACGAACGAAACCGATTAATCGATTAAAGGGTGGCGATTAATCGGGTTAAAATTTTTAATCGACGCCCAGTCCTAAAAAGTAGTCATTGTTGCCTAACTGTGTAGTAATCACGCGATATGTAGATGTTTTTGTGTGCTTGAAAGACACCATGTGCTCGGTTAGGTTCCTTTTATAAAAGAGCAAGCTCCAGACAAATGTCTTCACCAGTAAAATATGCACAACTTGGTATCTTCAGTTTCAAGATTTAAAGGTTTTTCACACCCATGGATTGCGTTCAAGCTGCGGCATAGTTTCGCCCTAACCGGTGTTGCCCTTCCACAGTTGTGACCCGAAAGCAGACAAAGAGGAGTGGTATGTTCTCTTCTCAAAAGTGCCTTCAACAAGTCTCGTTCTCACTACGTTCAAGAAAGTATCTCCTTTTGAATGTCGAAGTTGGATGCCTCAGGGTATAATTTGAGTGATTAATTGGGTATGTTGCGAAATGTTCTGGTTAGTTTTGGCAAGATCAGAAATCGTAGGAAGAAGACTAATAGGCGTCTATAGCATATCCTTTCATGTCTTCTCACACAACCTAAAGGCCTTGGCTGAAAGCTATGATGTTGGAGTTGTATTCAAAAATTATTTCAAATTCAGTAGGCTTACTCTTCTTTCTTGAGGCAAGCAATGTTTCCACAAAATCCATAAATATGCAGCAACTACTTGTGAGGTGGCAGTACTTTACAAGATACCAATGGACTTTGGGTTCTCTTGCGTTTGTCAAACTGGCCGCTGCCTGAACGAACGACCCAAAATACAGGGTCATTAATGTTCTGCCAATTTTCAAGATTGTAAAACAGGTGAGTGAATGTAGCAATCGCTTCCCAGATTGGAAGCAGGCGATTGTGTTTAGCAAGGAAAGATATAATTCAAGAGGGTGATTAATGATACAATGAGGGTCTAGCGTGCCGGAAATTCTATTACGAGGCCCTCATTAACCTTGAACAGAGATACTCGAGTGTTTTTGCCTGTGTAGTGCCACGTAGGTTGTGACTCAGCTTTTGTGTATTTTGTGAAATATGTTTGTCCCGCAAGCACTTGTCCTTTGGAAACTGCCTTCAGACTGGTGTCCGAATGCTCGATTCTTTCTCAGTGTAGTGTGTGTGCCTGCCGTTAGAATGTGTATAGTTAAAATGGAAGATTACATAGAAGACTTCAGACCTGTATTCGAGTGCTCAAGGCTTTCTCACTGTAGTGTGCGTGCCTGCCGTTGGGATGTGTATCGTTCAGATGAAAGGTAATGAAGAAGCAGACTGTTGTGAAAGTAAATGGCTGCTGTATACTGTGCTGGTTATGGTATGGTGGTGTGTATGCTCTCCTTGTTTCGTTTCTCTCAAAGTTTTTAATTATGATTGTGCACCAGCTCGTCTGGTTTTTGACTCTTATTTCGTTACCCCTCCTGCAACAGGCGGAAAGCTAGCTGTGGAAAAATGCGGATGATTATGTTTTCATCCTCGATTTCCTACCACTTAGGTTTGCGCCTATTGCACGAGAGGTAACTTTGGTGCAGCCCCACGCTTCCCACGTGCTTTCAGTAATTGCAAAAAAATGACTGAATTAGTGGTCTTGAATGACGCTCAGCAAGTTTCCAATGGGAATCATATGGTCATTTTCACTAATGAAGTGGTTAATTAACAGATTTTAGTTAATTGTTTGACTTATCGTAAGGATTGACCCACTCTCTTATTCCCCGCTGGCTGCCTCATGTGCATAAACCACATTAGTGAACCTTTCACGGATTGTTTTGTAATAAAAAGGTTCGAGTTAAAACAGACATCCTGTATACACCTTTTTCGTTTAGCCTCGCACCCAGCCACGTTGTCCCCCTACCCGGTATGCGTTCCATACAAAAAGCAAGATATTACAACCCCGAAGAAGTAAAAAAGTATAGAAGGGTCATAACAAGAACGATTGACGGTTGCAAATAAAATGTTAACACATTCTACTGGCGAGGCGAAAGGAAAGCGGTGTTTTCACGCATACCGGAAGTTCCAGAATTGAAGATGGCGGCGTCCACGTAGAAAGGGTGTATAGACCCGAGAAAAACTGCTGTGAAGCTCTTGGCGTGAACAACGGACCTTCAATAACTCTTGCGTTGTTCGAGCGTGTTTGCACGGTCGCCAGGCTTAAAACGAAGTATCGCTTTCGTAGCAAAGCAGCACCACTCACAAATCTAAGCTTTGGCTCCGAACGCGATAAAGATCTGAAAAAAAGAAAACGCTTATGCTTTTGTGCTGTTTAGTTCTGGTCCTGTGAAAAAAAATCTCCCATTGGTCAAACAAAAATTGAAACTGTGGCACAGATTTGTATAATGGCAACAACGTAAGTCTGAATGTAGGATCATTCTGATTTATGCTACTACGTTGTCTTTAAAGCGTATGAATTTATCCTTGCAGAGAAATTATTTAATATTTCATATTTGCTGAGGGTCCTGACATTTTAAAGGGTAATTGAAATATTGTGTTTGAGTTTACGTGAATGAAGAATGAACCTATTAATGTTCATAGATAATGTTATCACTGCATTTTAGCGACTATTCAGTCATTCGGGCTTGCGCTCACTCCGCCGCCCTTCTGACACCTTCCAATACATGAGATTAAAATCAGCTGAAAAAACCTGAGTGACATGAAATTTTGTCTTGATATAGTAAAATTGTTGCGGAAATCAGCGGTCGGATCAACTAATCTGGCTCGTCTCTGTTTACTTGCGGATACATCTAGTAAGCAACAAAAACGGGTTGTAAACTTCAAGAACGGCGTATCCCCGGCTTGACTGCCGCACTTTTCAATAACTATTGTTTCTCCGGAACTGTACGATCCTGGCACATGTGCGTTCAAATAACCGGAAACCACATAGGCGCACGCGGCAAAGCCGAAAGTCAAATTGGGCAAGTTAAAAGGCGTCCAGTTGGTCGGACGAAACACCCTCGAAATGCCGCGCGGAAGCAACAACACACTGGAAGGCGGCAGCGGCTGTTATCCCTCCGACAGCTCCTCGCCACGATCGCGGTCGATGACACGTGCCTGAGTGACACTTCCGAGAAGCCGGGAAACTTTTTTTAAACCGCCCGCTGCGACCATCGAGGCGAAGTAGAAACCCCGACTCCCGTCTCGCTGCAGGCGTGTTTTTTCTTCAACCGAGCATGGTACAAGGACAGACAGACCTCCGCGATCCAGTCGCAGCCACGCAGAAACACACTCCTGCCGTCGTACGACATGTTTTTTTTTGTTTTTTTTAGTCTGGAAGCGAACTCGATGCTCCGTTGTGTTTTGGCAGCGATTGGTTACACCATAAAAGCCCATGTGTAAACGGTGCTTGAAAATGAAGCTAAGTGGAGTCAAGTGATTTAATTGACCAAGTGAAGGTAATTTAATAGATCACGTAAAGGTGATTTAATAGATCAAGTAATTGAGCAAAAATTTCTGGGTGTGTGGTTTAACCAAGAGCTAAAATGGAATACGCATGTAAGTAAACTAAAGTCAGAATTATCACGAATTCTTGGCTGTATTTATAGAGTGGCAAGCCTTGTGCCGAGGTGGTTAGTAGAAACATTGTATTACTCCTCATATTTTTCCAAAATGTGTTACGAGATTCTTATAAGGGGCACAACTACAGCATCCGATTACTATAAATTACTAATCCTACAAAAAAGGTTCTACGTATATTCGAAAACTATGGGGGAGAATAAGAGAACTTTGGACGGAACCACTTTTTAATAAATACAAGATCTAAAAGGCAAATCATGTATATTACTTCAAATTATTTTAATTAATTTATCGAAAAAAGTTATACGCCACCCCCGTCGAAACAGAAGAATTGAAGCCGTTCCGTCATGTTAAAAGAAGGGAACCCTATACAAGAACAAATTACGGAAGACAGAGTATATACCAGGGGTGGCCAAGCTGCGGCTCGCGAGCCCCATGTAGTGGGAGTCGGCTCGCGACTCCCTCTACTACCCCCCCCCCCCACCTCCCCTTCTCCGCCGCCTCCCTCCCGGTCACACGAGCGCTTCCCCAAAAAGAGAAATGGAACGTATTGAACCATGGTTAAAAGCGCTAAAAAAACGTACACAAGAACGCGTTTTAAATTGAAAGGCAGGTTGCGGTTTGGTGGTCTTGTGCTACTGCTACCTTATGTAACGTTGGACTGCTTGCACCTCGGATAGATTGAAAGGAGTTCGAGTTTTGTTTATTGGTCTGGACAAAAGTTTGCCCCCCCCCCCCCCTTTACCGGCGGCTCTTGGAAGTTTTGTTGTTTTGTTTGCGGCTCTTAGGCCGGGTCAGCCTGGCCACCCCTGGTATATACTATCAAAAATTAGTCTATTAAATAACATGCCCTCTATGAACTATGCAGAATTGTTTCCTTTATTTAAAAAAAGAATGTAAAGCTCTGCTGGTAAGCAGCGATATAAAATTTATCTAAGCTTCCTAATCCCAATAAAGCGCTGTATTAAACTTTTACCTTCAAAGTTCATCCTTGTTTTATGTTATGGCCATGACTGGCCTTGTTATATTTTGTTGGGTATATACTGTTCAGTTTCCGTAAAGTGAGCGATAATGATGTTTGTTATTTGAGTGTTTCTTAGATGACTTTTTTTCATGTTGATTATAATCTGTATTTTCGTTTTTTGCATTCAGTACGCCTTTTTATCCTTATATACAAGGCTTTTATTGTTGCATTTGTGTTATGTATGTGTGCCTCAGTTCTGTAAAAGTTTTTATCGTGCTGTATTATTTTGTTAGATGGAATGCATTTCCATGTTATTTTTTATGTGTGGACTGTAAGGGCCGGTGCCACGTCGTTATTTTTTTAGCCTTTTGCACTGGCCCTTCTTCCGGGCTCTGCCCGAAGGAAAACAAATAAAGAAAAAAAGAAAGAAAGAAAGGTATGCCATATGTAACAGTGCTTCACCCCGCCGGTATGGGCTATGTGAGTTGGATAGGGAGGCTTTACCTTCGCTTTAACTCTGACGGCTAATGTTGCGCCCCACTTCCAGTGGTCGTCGGTAAGCTGAAACCAGCCTGACCGATTAAGTTAGTTATGATTATACAATATGTTAGATCTATTTAAGTAAGAAATGCCTCCAGAGAAAAAAGAAACGCACCTTACATGGAATGATTTTTTAATATCGTCAGTGAGATCTCAAGACACACTGTACGCAACGCAAATCGATACCTGCGTATTTGTTATGTTTGATTTAGTTACAACATACCTCTGGTCTTTGCAAACCATAGCCGAGGGGATTTAAAATAATAAAAAAATAGTATCTTAACGTGCCGCTGATGAAAAAACAACAACACAGTCTTATGAAGTGCCCCAGACAAAACAGACACAAATGGTACAAAGTCAAAATGCATAAACCTAGAGCACGACACTTACAAGACCACGGGCAAAACAACTCACCGCAGAATAACGAAGATATATAAAAATACTCAGAAGGAAACACCATGTGACAACGTTACATACATCTAACCAATAGGCACACGCTATAACATTGCAGCAAAACTACATTGAAAAACACAAATGAGCAGTCACACTGCAGTATCATCATGACTACATTCAACCTTTGTCTAAGACATTGCAGGGACGTTTCGTATGCAAAAGACAGAGAAACAGGAGGTTCGCTCAAAGACATCAGAGAGTTTTAGTATTGCTTAAAGGAGTAAACGCAAGCACTGTGTGTTTACGTTAGTTTTGCGTGCTCTCCAGTGCGCTTGCCCCGCACGTACGCAGCACAGCGAGCAATGCGTACGTACGCGCGCCATTGAGTTTTGCGTACGTACGCAGCGGTCCTCCGCGTATGCAGACGCTTTGCACACGCACCAGATTGCAGACGCCATTGCTGATTTTCTCTTGTCTTACCGAGATACCAAGCCACTGAAGTGGGTTTCGACGAGCTTCCAAAGAGGCCCATGCTGGGAGCAGGATAGAGTCGAATCTAAAATGTCAATAAACTGTCCTGCTGAGGTAATAAGGGAGCGAAGTGATCAAAATAAGAGGAAACAAAATCTGAAGGTCGGTTAAGGCGGCGCCCATGCACACCTGCTGCAAAGCGTCTATCAATTTCGTTGCTCTCGTCGCGCGCGGGACAGCGCGAGACTCGGATGGGCTGACTGAACACACCTTGCAGTGCTGGAGCAGTTTGTGTGGGCACGTTTAGATGACGCTGCAACTGCTTGAATATTTATGATTATAATACAATTAATTGCAAAGGTGCAAGCGAGCTGGACAATAATGATGAAAATAATTCTTGGAGAACTGGACCAAAGGGGACAAAGGACAAACACAAATCTCCAAACACAGCTAGGCGACCGGTGCGCGATCGAAAAAATCCGCCTGGTCCGGGTATCGATCCCGGCACCTCACCATTTCCAGTGGAGTGCTCT
>JAZHYW010056678.1:0-11524 GCA_037355805.1 Ixodes ricinus
CAGACTTGGACGTAGTTCAACTACTCTACTCAAACTACTGTAGTTTAACTACTTTTCCGAGTAACTTGGTAACTTTCAATTACAACTTCATTTCGGTAATTAGTAGTTTACTTTAACTACGTTTTTCAGGTAACTTCTACTCAAACTACTAACTACTTTCGAAATTCAGTGACAATTTTGCTCATCACGAAAGTTTGAGCGCAGGAATAAATAAGACGCCGGCAAATAAAGTGGCATTCCCGAACAAGGGGCCCCTTCACATTCCGTTCCCACGCACCATTACTCGACAGCCGTAGGAACTGCATCACAGGCGTCTTTGGGCCAAGGTGGCGACAGCACCCAAAGCATAACACCTGCGCGCACGAACGCAGGAGGTGATGCTTAACAAACCTTGGTCGGATATTGACCTAATCCAGTAATGCACTCAGACGCCGCGCCTCCAGCTGCAACCGTGAAAGAAGGGGACACTCCGAGGGTTGTTGTTGTTTTCATGTTGTCTGCCTTTAGTGAGTTCTGATTGAAGCGGTTTGGGGGTTCCTGGGGAGGCGCCACTCGTATGACCTCGCAGCTAGGCGCCTGTTCCCATGGTCGCCTCGTCGTCAGCCCATACGCCTTTTCAAAGCCGGACTCCCCGCGGACCAACGCAGACACGGATAATCCGTTCATGGGAGCACGTTCCGCTTCAGCGGCAACTGTACGAGCGACGATGCTTGTTCACGTAATCCTTCGCGTCCTTCGGACCTTCCACGCCAGGGAGACCTCCTTTTTGTTTAAAACGATTTGCTTGTCAGGCTCGTCAGGATACCGTAGTCGCCGGCGAGGATTTCGAGTCACCCTTGGGAGGGCAGCATCCCCCCTGTTGGACCCGCCGTCACCGGCGAAGTATACTTCGTTTCATCTTCTGTTAAACCAAAAGATTTTTTTTATTATGTAGCGTAGCACCAGCACTGCAACGAGACGCGCAGTCGTCCGGATGATCTCATCGTCGTGGCGCGAGACTTGAACCCTTGACGGTCAGGTGTACTCGCTCAGCGTACCCCCGAACGTCGTGGGAATAAAGAGGGGCCAGTCATAACAATCTCAACTTGCCGAAGAAAAAAAAAAGGAGGAGAGTTTGTTAAAAAAGACCCTCTAGCCGTGGCAAACCTCAAATGCTTACCCGACCCTGCACAGCCTGTTTCTGAAATTCAACGCTGCCGTTCCATCCAGCGCGTCGTTGGAACGTCTTTTTAGCTTGGCTGGGGACGTCTTTAGGTGGAAAAGGGGAAAATTCTTCTATTAAGAACTTTGAAAGTCAATTGCTTCTGCGAGCGGATAAACTATTTTGGTGAAAACGCAAGCCGCAAAGTGACTGTATTTATTTTAGGCTCGCAGGGTTTTTCACGGATCAAAACTGCTGTTCATTTTGCTACCACAAAAATATAAAAAAGTAACATCGAAAGTAACTTCAAAGTAACTCGCTACTTTTTACAGTAGTTAGTAGTTTACTCAATTACTATTACAAATGCGTAATTTCTACTCTACTCTAATTACTTTTGCCGTCGATACTCAGTAACTTAACTTAACTACCTTTTTTGAGTAATTTGTACATGTCTGGCTAAAATCGTCAGTCTGCTCAAGTAAGTGCCTCCCGGTTTAATATATCACAATTCAATACACATATTATTCCCAAACATAATTTTTGTAGCATTCTTATTCACATACAAAAACACGTGAATCGAAAACTACTTCTAGTTGCATTCTTTGGACGGCAGGTGCCAGTATACATTTTGTTAACTTCCACAGATTTGTTCCCATTGTTTTTGAGCCTTTACACATATATTGACATTTTATGGCCTTGGTGACATTTCTGTCACCATAAGGTTTGAAGGACGTAGCGTGAGTAACACCCGTTATCCTAATATTAGCGTGTTTGACCTTTTCATTCTGAACATTCTTCTATCCGCCGCATCCAATCTTATTTTCTATCACATTTTTTTTTGCTTTCTTCTCTCCCTCTGAACTCCGCGCCCTTATTTATGAGGCGTGTAGAGGACATCAAAGCCAAACAAAAGCCCATTGTTGTGAACAAGACTAATGGGACCGCGCACTAGCAAGATCGACGAACTGAACCAGCACCATTCTTATATACATTATATTTTATCTTTGATTGGCGCAGGAACGTGAGAGATCAACGACAATACAAACAATTTTCGCAGCGCCTTTTACATCACTGCCTTTTTGAGTCTATATTCACCATGATGCAGAGTTTCAAATCAAAACAAGAAAAGTCTGAGCTTACTACGAGCGGGAATAGTGATCGCGGCTTCTGGTTTTCGTTTTTATTATTATTACTATGCGTTGGTGAGCAGCTTGTGTTGATATGATCAATGTGTTTGGAAATATGGCACAAGAAAAACCTGCGTAAAGCGACGGTGGTACAACTAACTGATAATCCAGGGACATACAATAATACCACGTACACAAACCGCAACACCAAATGTTACTGTTTCAATTTATTAGGTGACGTCCATGACCAGATTAGAACGGATTAAAAAATTGGCAACGTGCCTTCTGCACGAGCATCGTCGTCGTCCACATTGGGTCCTGGCACGTGGCTCACTCGCAACGCTGCAATAAGTTGTATTTTTTGGTCTTAAGAGCCTTTGCTATATTCAGTCTGCCCACTTTGATCGTTATATTCATCTGAGCGGAACAGCGGAACACCAAGCGGAAGCGGAAGTCGCGGAGGCGCGACTGACTAGGCTAGATCCAGTATCCATTACTGTTGATGACGCGATACAAAGGGGGAGCCGCAGACTCCAATCCAATCCAATCCATGAGAAGTCCCATATGTTTGCTACCATACTCCGTTTCATGATAACTTGGCGAACTGTGGAGGCTAGGGCCCCGCGACCCAATAAGAGCGTCGGAACGAGTCACGTGACCCGACGTCACGGGAGCATTTGTGCACAGAGTTATTATACTGCACGCTAGAGGTTCAACTGGCGCTAGTGTGCTGCTGCAAATTGAAGCAGACAGCAGCCAGTCCGCAATTGACTTCCGGTAACGCATTTCTGTGGGAAAAGGCGAATGCATTTTAATGCGAATATTAATGCGAATAGCATTCTTTGGATACTTCACGCACTTTTCGTTTATGTATCTATCTATCTATCTATCTGGCTATCTAACCTCTTACGCCGCGGGTCGATAAATAAATAAAAAAGACCGGCGCCGGCTGGGATTCGAACCGTTGACCCTTTGATCAGCAGGCAGACGCGCTAACCACAGAGCTATGAAGGCAGTCGTTCAACGCACTCTAAACGGTTGTTTATATCTTTACCATAGGACGCGCTTTACAGCGCTGTCACAGCTACCGGTGCGCGCGCGTTCCATGCACGAGGGCTCATTCCGCTCTCGTGAGGCTGAGCAAGGCCGCTAGCTCACCCTCTCCCGCGCTCGGGAGAGGGTGATGTAGCGGCCGTGCTCAGCCTCACGGAGCGGAATGAGCCCTCGTGCATGGAACGCGCGCGCACCGGCAGCTGTGACAGCGCTGTAAGCGCGTCATATGGTAAAGATATAAACAACCGTTTAAACTACCGTTAGTTGAGACTAGCTGAGACGCCAGAAAGTCTGGTCGGTACCATTTTGAGTGTTTGTGCGTATGGCGCGTGCTTTGCTCGCCTTCCTAAGTGACACAAACGCACGTGCTGGGCTGCGGAGATCGTGCGCAGGGCTGTGAAAGTGTCAACAAATTTAGAATCGCCTCAAGAGTGGGCTGGCGTATCTAGAGTGTGCCGGCCACCTGACGAACGCGCATAACTCCGCACCGTTTGATGCTATTCGCATTAACGTAGATAATCATTCCCAAAGGATGGGTTCTGCTGATTTTTTCTCTGCGCTCGATTATAAGAGCAAATATCACGAATAATTCGTACGTACTAGGCACATTTGAACATTTCTCAGTCATGCAGACAAAATAATTGGTCAGTTACGGCGTTTGTATTTCAAATTCGTGGCATGAAAAACTGTGCTAAAACTGCTTCGTACATGTATTTATGCGCACTGTCGGACACTGTTAGCACGAACACGGCGTCGACACTTTCCAGCATGGGGGATATACGTGCCAAACGAACGAAAAACATCTGGAAAACTAAGAGAGACTGCAAGAACTAGGCAGTAACACTGGATAAGTAACTCCTTGTGCATGCAGACGATCGAAATAAATTGAAAGCAACGTAATATGGTTCGATTTCCAATAAATAAGTACTGCTTTATTCTTTCTGCTCATGAATATGTGCGAAGATGCTTCTTCTGGGTTCAAATCATCACCCACACGCTCCAAATCTTTGAAAATAGAGAGAAGCCAGAGAACAGGTGCACGATAAAAACTGCCCGACATAGGAAATGGTAAAAATACACACCTTTTGTAGCCCACGTGCTTTATTTTTTACGTTCGTATGTTTTTTTTAACCGATCGTAATGATGCCCACGACGGAGTCCATTTTCATATAATGACAGGACGGGCATATTAGCAATATATAAGCGCCACCGGAATGCTAGCTAACCTTGAACACACTCTACATTCCTTTCGATCGTTATTTTGCTTAGAATCGTCGCTCGTTTTTAGATACCTGCCATGGTACAGAGGTTTGGGCCTGAAATACAGCGAAGTTTAACATTGTTCAGTGGTAAAGAAAAATACTGTAATTAAAGCAATTACACTTTTACAATATCAGTAAAGGTGCATACTATCCGGTACAACCGAAATAATAAAAGTTAGTTCATGTTATTTTCCGGCGAAGAGACAAAATGCGCGCGCATTTTCCCATAGGAATGCACAGGAGCACCGCAAAAGTAGACTGGTTGCTGTCTGCTTCAATTTGCCTCCCGGAAGTCGCATAGACACTAGCGCCAGTTGAACCTCTAGCGTACATTTTAATAACTCTATGCATTTGTGTCACCACGCAAAATGCGAGGCGCGGGCCGGAGTGTCCGGTTTTCGTCTGCTAGCCAAGAGTCGTCTGCTCCGAAACCATCCAAGTTCGGAGGAACGTCCACCGCAGCAACATTTCCGACCGCTAGAATAGCGAGCCCTTCAGGAACAGTTCATGAGACAACCATACGCTTAATTTAGTCACGAATATGTGACGGGTGCTAATGCCAGGGCACAGTGCAATGTTCTGTGCGGAAACGTCCGATTACACGGCTGCGATCGACTGCGATCGCCAACGGCCACGGAGCTGCAAGGCGAAACAAATCGAGCAGATGCGAATGTCGCCTCACTTCTTTGGTTTAAGTATACTTTAAACTCGTAAATTTGTGAATATTTATTCTTTATTCTTCATAGTTTCTCGGTATAGATGGAATCGCGCAAGTTAAATTGCCGTTAAAAGAAAAAGAAGCCCAGAACTATATTTTGTCGCGGAGTGCTCTGGTACTGTGGCTGTAACGAGGAACCGGCGGCCCCGACCAAGGAATGTTGTTACGTGCCTTGCTCCGGCACCCTTATTGGGTCGCGTGGGCCGCAGCTTCCCCGGTTCGCCAAGTTTTCGTGAAACGGAGTATAGTGTTGGCCATGCGGTTTGTGATGGTGGAAGAAGTTGAAGATTCCCTGAAGCGGTTGATGCGGGGCCTATATATTCGAGACGTTTGTACGATGCGACGTAGGAACTGAATGCAAGAGCTGCGTAACTGTTCATTTCTGACACGGGTTCCGTCAACCTGTTGGTGACGCATAATCGGCTTTATATCCACTTGCCGTTTAAAAGTTAAACACGGCAAATTTCTGGTTCCGTGTTTTGTCCTTACCGGTTGTATATTTATCACCATCATAACTGAGAGATCCAGAAATAATTGTAAGGTAAGAAAACAGATTCTCGCCTGCTGTTGACTAGCGAAAGTGATGGGGCCCGGTAAGATACTACGGACTACCGGTCAATTACCCCCATGAGTACGGTAAAAGGTAAACTGCTAATTGAGCTACCAGATGGCTGTGAATTTCGAAAAGGGTTTATTGAGGTAGCTCATCAGAATAGGCTTCTGCAGTTCTACTCTTTCGCGTAAGGGGTGGGAGTGTGAAGCTATTTAGATTAATAGAATATTTCAGTTTTTGAATATTTAAAATTACGTAAAAATGACGCGCCTGTTGATAGAGGACATCAAGTTTTGTATTCATGCGATTCTTCAGGTATATTTTCATAATTGGTTCGACTTAATATCTTAAACTAAAATGTAAGTTTTGAGTTTACCACACTCTAAAAAAAAATCGCGTGCGTCTTCTTTCCCGCACAACAATCGGAGAACCAATCACCGCAATTTATGGAGGCAGATCAGCGAATAACGAGGCCAAAACATATGTTTAGACCAAAATCAGCAGAACCCATCCTTTGGGAATGATTATCTACGTTAATGCGAATAGCATCAAACGGTGCGGAGTTATGCGCGTTCGTCAGGTGGCCGGCACACTCTAGATACGCCAGCCCACTCTTGAGGCGATTCTAAATTTGTTGACACTTTCACAGCCCTGCGCACGATCTCCGCAGCCCAGCACGTGCGTTTGTGTCACTTAGGAAGGCGAGCAAAGCACGCGCCATACGCACAAACACTCAAAATGGTACCGACCAGACTTTCTGGCGTCTCAGCTAGTCTCAACCAACGGTACTCTAAACGGTTGTTTATATCTTTACCATAGGACGCGCTTTACAGCGCTGTCACAGCTACCGGTCGCGCGCGTTCCATGCACGAGGGCTCATTCCGTTCTCGTGAGGGTGAGCGCGGCCGCTACATCACCCTCTCCCGAGCGCGGGAGAGGGTGAGCTAGGGGCCGTGCTAAGCCTCACGAGAGCGGAATGAGCCCTCGTGCATGGTGCGCGCGATGGTAAAGATATAAACAGGTGTTTAGAGTGCGTTGAATGACTGCCTTCATAGCTCTGTGGTTAGCGCGTCTGCCTGCTGATCAAAGGGTCAACGGTTCGAATCCCGCCGGCGCCGGTCTTTTTTATTTATTTATCGACCCGCGGCGTAAGAGGTTAGATAGCCAGATAGATAGATAGATACATAGAAGAAAAGTGCGTGAAGTATCTAAAGAATGCTATTCGCATTAATATTTATCGACCCGCGGCGTAAGATGTTAGATAGCCAGATAGATAGATAGATCGATAGATACATAGACGAAAAGTGCGTGAAGTATCCAAAGAATGCTATTCGCATTAAAAAACGCAGTCTGAGTTGTGACATTAAGCAATGCTAAACGTCACGCTTTATTTATTTATTTATTTATTTTATCCTCAGGGCCAGAGGCATTACAGAGGGGAGTGGTGAGAAAAGAGAACAACAGTGGAAAATACAAAATAGTTAAACAAACGGGGACAACAATAAAAAATAACAGTTGAAAATACAAAATAGTTAAACAACGGGAAATACATGGTTTGAAACATTTGAACAAAAAGAACACTATCAATAATCGATGTGAGTGATGCAGGTAGATGATTCCATTCATTCGAGACTCTAGGTATAAATGATGCGAAATATTTGTTATAATGGCAAAATGGGACGCCTACTTTGTGGCGGTGATCCAGGCGTGCTGAAACAAACGATGGTGGGGTTATTAGTTGATTTTTGAGTACAGTGTTGTGATGGAAAATTTTGTGAAAGAGACAAATACTAGAAATTTTTCGGCGATGGGCGAGACTGGGTAGAGATAAAGTATTTTTCATGGATGTTACGCTAGCGGTACGATTATAATTGGCCAGAATAAAACGCGCGGACCTGTTCTGAATTAATTCGAGTGAGTCAGTAAGGTAGGTGGTACCGGGATCCCAGATGGAGGCTGCATATTCAAGCTTTGACCTCACTAATGTTTTATAAAGGAATAGTTTTAATGATGAAGGGACCAGAGAAAAGTTACGTTTAAGATAACCAAGCTATTACGGTTAGCGCTTGCATTGCTTAATGTCACAACTCAGACTGCGTTTTTTGCTTTAACATATGTTTTGGGCATCGTCATTTGCTGAGCTCCCTCCGTAAGTTGCGGTGATTGGTTCTTCGAGCGCTGTGCGGGAAAATAGACGCACGGGCTTTCTTTTATAGCGCAGAATATATATGAAGTATATTTTCTTCAGTTTCGTCGGCTGATTATAAAATATAAATAATCTAGCACTTGTATTTGTGCATTGAATTAAATTCATAGCCCTACCGACCATATGTGTGCCCTTATGTGTGCTGCATTCTTTAAAAAAAAAGTTTTTAAGAAGTCCTTTTTACTTTAGTAAACATTTCGAGAATGTTTTTTGTCTGTGTAGATATTCTGCCTAAACGTCAAAGAAATGGTACCCTCTACAAGCTTTAAAAATGTGGAATTGTCTATATCAGCTCTTCTCAAGCAATGTCCTATAAAGGAAATATGTTTTACGAAATATCTTTCCTGATATCCATGACAACAAAAAGCTGTGCGATGTGTGATGAAGGGTAGCATGCATGGTGCTTCATCAGAAAGCATGTTTTCCTCAAATAGTTATTTCGTTTCATTGTTATCCGCTCGTCGGCATTGCTGGCGCCGAGAGGGCCCCCTCCTCGAGGAGAGGGTGGGCTGGTGGTGCACGCGGGGGAAACGAGAAGTGACCACTCCGTGATACACCACGAGCGCGCGCGGCGCCACCGAGCGGAAGGAATGTGTCCCCTTGGGGAAGGAGGCGAACCCACGGAAGTATTGTGTTGGGGGAGTTTGGGAGGAAGAGGTCCCGAAGTCGGTCGCGGACGCGTATCGTCCGTGGGCCCTTTGTTAATAAATGTATAGTTTAAGGATCAGCTTGTCGTCACAGCCACTGCCTCGCCATCGAAGTCACCAGCCGCAATCGGGGGAGGATCTTCCCTGGTGAAGCCTCTCCCCCACCACGATAAGAACCTTACTGGCGCAGTCGACAGGATCGCGGCTGGACCTGGACCCGGTGGCGACGTGCAAGTAGAGGACGGAAGCCATCTGGGGCGCAGCGCAGGCCTGCTGCCACCAGCTGTGAGCGTCGGGGAACCCGGGCGATGCCTGTTCTCTATCGCCGAAGGAAAGGAGCGACAACGCAATCGGCGTTGCGGCGGGACATCGTCCGGAGACCTCCTGGCGCGAGCGGGTGGCGGCGATGGCTACCGATTCAAGCTCCAAGCCGACGTAGTGGCGCTATTGTTCCAGCAGGGGACCAAAACGACCAGAACAGCTCCAAGGTCAACGTGGGCCTGAGCGGATTTCAGGAACGGTCGCGGCTTGTGAGTGCTGGACACCGTCGAGGTTAGTTCTCTGTGAACGAACTGTGTGGCGAGACCGTAATGGCGATTCAGCAAAACACTCCTGTGAACCCGGATTTGGACGATTTGTTAGAAGTTTTGAAATGACTGCACGGTGTATTACCTGGAGATGCCTTTACCGTGTTCCAGAAGCACTAGAGTGCAGGTTAGTCTTGCAGTTTTTGTCGCGTGATTGCACAGTGGAGGCTGCGAGGCTGATGACGCGGGGCCAGCGTTCATTCAGCGAGCTGAAGAGGGACGTGTTCGAGTACCTGGGTTTGTCTCCTAACCCTCTCCGCGAGCTGTTGGGAGAAGCTGACAAAGTTCAAGACGAAACAAAATGACCCGCGTATGTTCGGGCCAGGACGCTTTTCGACGCCTATCTGGACAGCAAGAAAGTCAGATCGTTCGAGGAGCTCAGGGAGCTTCTGATATCTGATCGCATTAAGGCGATGGCGACAGCAGAGGCGGGAAGGCACGTTGTTCTGAAGGAGTGTGGCGATTGAAAGAAGCCGAAGGAGCTTTCCAGGTGCCTCGAACACTTCGAAGAAACCGAGACGATTTTCCTAAAGCACGATCATGTTCCTGAAGGGCCAAAGGTGACCAAGAATACTGGAGCGAAGAGATCCAAAGATAAGAAGCTACGAAAGTGTTTCGCCTGTAAAATGGTTGGGCACCTCATCAGCGAGTGCCCGGTGGTTGATCCCAAGAAGGAGGCGAAAACCCTGGACGTTCCCGAGACCAGCCGAGGTCAGTGACGTTCCTGGACAACGCACCGATCCCGGAGGACAATGCACCTTGGAAGACGAGGTTCAAGGAGAAGTCGGTACGGGTGCATCGGCTGTTTGGAGCAGTCTTCCACGCGAGAGGTGGCCGCGGGCTCGGAGGTCGGGAGCGAAGGGACTTCGGCTTGTTGGGGAACCTGTTGTCTGAACTGACGATGGCGGTCGAACCTATGCTGGCGTGATAGTGTACGTTCACGAATTATCTGAGGCACATTGGTCACTGTCGTTTCACTTGCTTTTTCTTGCATGCGCTGTGAAGTGCGCTGCATTGATTTCGGCGAGTTTTCGTGCCTGTATGCGTGTGTGAAGCTGATATGCGTGAGTTCTGCATTTTGTTTTCTTGATATATGCCGCTTTGGCAGTTTGGCACCGTTATTGCTGCTTAGGCAGCTGTTGGACTCGAGCAGTGTCAATGTTTTTGTGTCATGCTTTCGACAATTTTGTTAATTATTGGTCGGTATTTTTATTGCTGTCTGCTGTTGGTTGCACGCATAATTTCGGTGGAGCTGATTTTTTTTTTTTGGCTGTGTTTCATTGTGCGGGAACTTTTAGTACTTCGTGGCGGCTTGCGATCTAACATTGAAGGGTTACTTCGGTTTTGGGTATGCGAAGGGGAGCGCAACATTTCTGGGAACTCTTTGCTACGTTTTTCGGTGCGCAGCCACTTATTTGCGCTTGATCGTTTCTAAGCCCTTCTTATCCTCTTTGGTGTTTACTATTGTTTGGAGCACCATAACCCCAAAAATATTCTTTGTGGGGAGGTGTAAGCATCAGAGTGCATGTTTTCCTTATATAGTTATTTTGTTTATTGTTATCCGCTTGTTAGCATTGCTGGCGCCGAGAGGGCCCCCTCTTCGAGGAGGGGAGGGGTTTGCTGGTGCACACGGGGAAAAGAGAAGTGACCACTCCGCGATACACCGCGATCGCGCGCGGCGCCACCGCGAGGAAGGAATGTGTCCCATTGTGGGGTTGGAGGCGGACCTTCGGAGGTACGGGGTCGGGGAGTTTGCGCGGGAGAGGTCGCGAAGTCGGTCGCGGACGTGTGTCGTCCGCGGGCCCTTTTTTGAAGGGATGGTGAACCGAAACTTAGATTTCAGAAAAACAATGCAGGGGATGTAGGCGGAACGCTACAATCTCTACAACACTACTCGTAAGGCGATATCTTGAATGGACGGCCGTATTTTTAAGAAAAAGAGGTCGAGATTGAACAAGGCCGACGAGGCGCGTGACGTCAAGATACCTAGTTTCCTGCTCTCTTCGCTTCGCTCCCTCAAGGTGGCGAGGCGGAGAAGACGCGAGGCCGTTCCCTCTCCCTCTCGGAGAAACATGACGTCAGCAAACCTGTCAAATGTGCCTCCTTTTCTTGAAGCATAGGGTCTGTTGTTTGAGATATCGCTGTATGAGTGATGTTTTGGTGTTTGTAACATCCCGTTGCACGCTTTTGCCGCGTGTTTTGTGGAATCCAGATTTCGGTTCAGCATCGC